>PVJL010005459.1:0-108216 GCA_004026885.1 Lyroderma lyra | reverse complement strand
CCTGCAGGCCCCGCCCCGCCCCCCGCCCGCCCCTCGCGCCCCTGCAGGCCCCTCCCCACCGGTCCCACGCCGCGGGCCCGAGCGCGAGGTTCCACCGCCCCCGACCCCGCCGCGAGTCGCCGGTGCAGAGGCGCAGTACACGGCGCGCGGAGGGCGCTGCGGCCAGGAGAGCGGGGTTGGCCTTGCTGCTCGGCCAGACCCCACCCCACCCCAGCCCAGCCCGCCGACCCCACCCCCGGCGTCTTCCTTCCCGGGGGCGCGCGCGCGCGCGGGCACGCGCTCGGAAGTCGGGGGTCGGCGCCGAGTGCAGGCAGCGTCCCGGGTGGGTGAGGGCGGCGCGGAGGCGGAGCGCGGGGCAGCAGTCAGCGGTCCGCAAGCCGCACGGCCCTCGCCAGCGGCGCCCGCCGGCCGGTCCTCCCAGCGCGAGCCGCCGCCACCGCCCGCCCCGACGCTCAGCGCCGGCCGCGGCCTCCGGGGGACGCCGCCGGGCGGGAGGAACGCGCCCTTGCCGCTGCCGTGGCCCAGCGCTTGGGCGGCGGGATGACGGGCGGCGAGCGGGCCGCGCGGGCGCTGCGGCCCGGGGCGCGACTCTGGCCGGTGCTGGCCGTGCTGGCCGCGGCGGCCGGCTGCGTCCGGACGGCCATGGACGAGTGCGCGGACGAGGGCGGGCGATCGCAGCGCTGCATGCCCGAGTTCGTCAACGCCGCCTTCAACGTGACCGTGGTGGCCACCAACACGTGCGGGACTCCGCCCGAGGAGTACTGTGTGCAGACCGGGGTGACCGGCGTCACCAAGTCCTGTCACCTGTGCGACGCCGGGCAGCCCCACCTGCAGCACGGGGCAGCCTTCCTGACCGACTACAACAACCAGGCCGACACCACCTGGTGGCAGAGCCAGACCATGCTGGCCGGGGTGCAGTACCCCAGCTCCATCAACCTCACGCTGCACCTGGGTAAGCGGTGACAGCCCTGTCCCTTCCTCCTGCCCGGCAGCAGCCCAGCGCCGAACCCTCTGCACCGCCGGCCCAGCCCGCGCGGCCCAGACGTCCGCGTGCTGCTCCCAGCCTCCCGGCGCGAGCCGCAGGAGCCCCCTCTCCACCTTGGGAGCGAGACCTGGCCCTTAACATCCCGCGAGGTCCGGGACGTTTCGCGCCAGCATGTCGCTGTTTGCTTTGCTCTTCTTTCTAACTTAATGGAATTCTGGTTCCCTTGAGGTTTCGCCGTTTGGGCTGTGGCCCTTGGGAAGCTGCAGAAACCCCCATCCGCACTCTTCTCTCCTAGCAGGGCCGTCGCGGTGCGTTCTTGGATCCGAGACGAGCAGGTCCACGTTAAGCACTGTTACCTTGTTACCTCGTCGAAATGTCTCTCCAGGGTTGAGGGGGGCTGCTGTTGGCTCTGTGGAATGAGCTAGAGAGGAAAGGTGTACGATTGGGAAACTGGGGGGAGCAAATGCCTTTACTACCCGTAATGACTCTGTGTGATTCAAATAGAAATTCACTTTTAAAGTTACTGTCCTGCAGCACTGTTCAGCCTAAGGAAGGGCCACTATTGCTTAATCCTGGTGCAGAGAAAACAAAAGGAAGTGCCTGCGCTCACTGTAATGGTTGGGCCCAGGTTTGTCCCTTAGTGTAAAGGTCCTCCTGACTGTCTTGCTTTTGCTTTGGTTCAAAGCAAGTGTAGAGTCATGTATAAGTGACCTTGTAGAAATCAGGAAAGGGATGGGTGGACATCGTCAGTGTTGGGGAGTGGATGAGGATGCACTTGTTTATCCTAAAGTATCAAGCATCATGTTCTAGGAAAGCTTTTCTTCATCATAGAAACACATAAGCGAACATGATTATGTTTAACAGCGTGACATAGTACAGCATTTGGTTCGTAGAGCTTCAGTCCCATTATGTTGAGAGACTTGATTTTACAAGTGGCTGGTAGTAATGAACTTCCAGAGAGAACAGGGGACCAGGCCATTCTTCTGCCAAAGCAGGGTAATTCCTCTAAGGCCATTGACATTATTTGGGGGCCTCTGAAGGGAACATTTTGTAGGCAAATGGTTCTTTTTGGTCATGGTTTTGTATTTTTTTTCCCACTCTTCTCTGGTAACCTCAACTTTTATAGAAGTGTCAAGATGCCGGCGAATGAATATGACTTACAACAAGTGCTCAGTCCTTAGCACCTTTGCGTAAATACCATTTAATTTGTAGACAACTCATTAGGAAGATGAAACTGTCTGAAAATAAGTTCATACAGTGGAAGCCTCAAGAGCATGGAAGTGATGAAAGGAGCAAGCTGTTCTGAGTTGAGTTTTTCAAAGGTGTTGGGAACACACAGAACTAGCAGTGTCTTGTAACAAACAGGTGCCTTTCTAGAGACTGCAAAACCCCTAAGGTTTCATGGGGATGCTCTTGCCCTGTTTGCACTTGGCCAAGATTACATTTGAGATTTATATCCAGCTGTTTTTGTTTAAATTTTGACTTGTTAAAGTGTGTTGAATTTTGAATGCTCCCGAAGTCTTATTTTATCTGTTTTCAATTATTAAGCATTTCAAAGCAAAGGCATTTTCTGGGTGTCTCCAAGTGCCTGAGAGTCAACTGAAGATTTCTGAATAAGAATCTCTTACGTAGGTAAAGATGGGGCTGGACATGTTGGCCTTCTGAGTCTTCTGCTGTGGGTACTATGTAGCAAAAGGTTATTGCAGGTGATTATAGAGGTAGGTAGATAACTCAGTGATTACTTCTCTGTTACAAAGATACTGTGGTAGGTAAGACAGTGTCAGTCAAGTTAGGTTGCTAGTACTGGGAGGTATTAATAGATACATTAACTCTGGGTCCTGATGATGAAAAGGTCAAGAGAGATTTTAGAGTTCACCTATTTAGGATTCTAACGTGACTTTCTACTCAAAATATTTAATGTTTGGACTTGTTTTTGCTGAGAAATTCTTCAGTTTTTGGTAACATTCTTGGTAAATGAAGATCACCCACTATGGATTTATAATTCCTAGGTAAAAAAAAAAGTTATTTAAAATAGTTTTCATGTGAGTATTGTGATTAACTGTAAAAACATTCACTTTAAACTTTTCAGATAGGCAGTTTTTCAAACTTGACTAGAACTTACTGTACTTGTTGTTGGATCAGAAATAATGTCCTGGAGGAAATTGTGTGTGGTGGGGAAGAGGAGGGAGATTTGTGTGGAGCAGGGTTGCTGTCTCAATCTCTCCCCGCCCTGCTCTTCCTAAATGAGGATATAGGTATACATGCGTGTCATGAACTGTTATTTATGGCAGATGGACAAGGCTTTATGATGTTCAGCCTATTCACTCCCTCACTCCAGTTACTCCATGGGCTCTAGCTAACTAATTATCTCCCATGAATTCAAGTACCATGACTGTTTGTGCATCTATTAAATCTCCCGTCCAGTTCAAATTTCACATACCCTTAAACAAGTGATGCATATTGTGCTTCTCCCTCCCGGAGCATGTGAAACTCGAAGTGAGCAGTGTGAAACGAGGTCTAGCCACCACCTTTCTCTGCTTCCTTTTCAGGTTGAACTTTAAACAACCGTAAACTTTCAAGTAAGCAAAGTCAGATTGTACTTAAGGAGTCACATACGTGTTTCGGTACAGATCCTAAGTCATTTTTATTGTAAAAATAAAACATGACATGGTAAAGGAGAACAGTAAGGATAATATCCAGTTGCTAAGTGGCCCTGGAGACACCCTGTACCATTTCTTATGTAACCTTCCAGAAACTTTTCACGCACACACATGCATATGTAAAATTACACGATCATTTTAGCTGGTACCTTTTTTGGGGGGAGGTGGGGGCTGAGGCACATTTTAACAGAGGGCAAGTACAAATTAGATCATTGTGCAATTACCGTCACTTGTACAAAAGCCAGGAAAACAAGCATCGATTCCGAAAGCAGCACGTACAGTAATCCGGGGAGCGGGGCGCCGGGTGGCCTCAGGTGAAATGAGTTACTACTGTGGGAGCCAGAGCTGCCTTTTCTGCCTGTTGAAGGAAATCGCAGCCAGGCCCCCCTCTTCCTAAAGAGGCGTGTTTCGTATTTTGCCTTCGTCTTCTGACTTCTCCGTGGATTATTTGATTTCTGTGTAAGTTTGGCTTTTGTATTTTTATAATAAGTCGTGATAGGTTTTCTCAGAATCAGCGGGGTAGTGGATAGATTGTAGCTGAGGATTTGCTTTTTATTAAACAGCCGTTTTAATGAACTTGATAGTCATCGTGCATGGAAACTGGCAGACTCAGGGGGAAGGTAGCTTTCCTTCTTTCTAAAAACAATTAGATTAAGGGAACGCTTATAAAAGCAACTCAATCAGAGTTTATGGAACTCCTAAAATTTACACCAAGATCACATTAGTTTCCACGCCCCTCATAAGCTTTAGGCATAAACAGTGATTAAGTGATGCTTTTTTAGCTCTAGCTACATGTCCTTCTCGGATGTCTATATCAGAATAATTGACAGATTAGGATGCTCCATTTTATTCTGTGTAGTCCTCTGAGTGTGTATTTAACATCAGACGGACAGCAAGGTAGGCTCCGACTGTGTCAGGGAGTAGTTCACCCAGGTGACTTCACTGTGGTATTCCGCACCCTGAGGGGACACTCTTTTCGTTTGTCTCTCAAAGGCCTGCCTTACATTCTGCAGGTTTCAACTCGTGCAGCGAAGCTCTTCTTTAATGGCCAGTGGTGGCTGAGCTCCGTTTTCATAAAGTTGCTGTTTTCCGGTTCCACGGTTCACTGCTTTTTCCTGTAAACACCTTCCCCAGGTTCCTGAAGCATGCACAGCAACACTTAACACCTTAGGAGAGAGGTTGGAACTAAAGGCAACACGCCCCCAGTCCCCCATCATTTTGTCATTGGCCACATTAGCGGCGGGGATAAGGTTGGACTCTGTCACTTCTAAATCCTTTTAGGAAGTTGGATTTGCCTTTTGCTCTGCATGCCCTCCCCCAGCGCATTCATTCTCATGTTACTGCCACACATTCTGCAAACATTTTTAACACACCCACTGAGTACCCAGCACAGTACCTGGTTGCACAGTGTCGAAGACGGAAGGTCCCGTCTTCACAGGCTCATGCTCTGTTCGATGGCGTTTCCTGCTCCGTCGTGATGCCATTACCGTAGTGATGCCATTACCGTAGTGACTCGGGAGCGCCTCTGTAAAATCGCGCAGTTTGTAGAGCCTCCGGGTTATCACGGACGAGGTTGGCACAGCTCGGTGCAGGCAAATGTGAGGATCCTGAGTGGCGATTTGGGGGTAGCCTGGGACCCCTCTGTCTAATGAGCTGGCCCTGGCACCTCTTAGCTTCTCTAAGAAATCTCTCAAAGAAAAAATGAACACTTCATCCAGGGCAACTTTAAAACACAAGTTCATGTACGCGCTGAGGCGGAGATGGCAGACCCCCTTGGTTTTGCTCCTTGTCCCTCTGTTGCTTCTCACTTACGTTTCTGGAAGTCTCTCCTTCATGCCACTCATTCTCCCCGAGTGAAGGCCTCTCGATCCCAAGGCGTCATGTACTGTTTGCAAACGGGTAAGTTCTAAATCTGTATCTCTAGGCCAGCTCTTTCCCCAGACCTAAAGACTTGCTGGACATGGTCAGTTGGGGATGTCCAGAGGCCACCCATGTCAAAACCAAATCATCCCCCCTTGTCGTCTTGCCCCACTCAAAGCCGCATCTTATTTAACTACGAGGCTCTTGTCAGCTTTTGTCAGGTCTCTCGTGAAAGATAACGGTGCCTGATAGCCACGGTCAGTCAGTGAAGATGACTCTGTTTGCTGAGCAGGTAGGATCCACTGCTGGGAGGCGGGTCCCTTCTGGGGTAGCTGTAACCCCGCTCCTTTCCCACCCGTTCTTACCCTCTCCTGCCCGGGACTCTCCTCTTACTCCAGCCCCTGTGTCTCTTGAATCCTTACCTTTATCTCTGCCTTCCTGGGGCTCCCCACTGACTCCCACCTGCATTACACACACTGTGTGTCCTGGCCCACAAAGCCTGAAATGTTTACTGTCTGGCCCTCTACAGCACAAGTTTGCTGGCACCTGCTCCAGATCAATACATTCAGTGTCACGTAGGAAGTTCCGAGGGAAAGGCGCACCCAGAGAGCATTTCCTCACCACTCGCTGGAGGTTTTGAATCTCCAGTGCTTAGCAGTGTGTCTGACCTGGTGTTCAATAAATAATACGGAAGGAGTGAAGAAAGGAATGCCCGAATTAAAGGAAGGCCCACAACTTTGCATGTTAACTTAAACTGTTCTCGGTGATGCTTTTGAACGTGTGTTTATTTTTTATCAGTGCCATCTCTCCACTTTCTTGAGATTTGTGACACCGTGGTAGCTAATATTACATGTGGCACAGGGCTGTTCAATTCCTGCAGCTTTTAAAAAAGTACGAAGCTGTGGAACTGATAAGGGATCGACAGATCTGCAGCTCTCCTCCTTGGGGTAATGATTAGATGTTTATGTGATCTGAAGTCTGCTAGATACATTTTATGAGAAAGCTGCTCCGATTTGAATCTCCATGGGAATAGGTATTTCTGGAACTTTAATGTTAATGTTGTGTTTTCTTCTTTAGAAATAGACACAAACGAATCTTATTTAAAATACGGAGTCCTGTGTCTATGATTAAGGGGGATTATTAAGCAGCGGTGGGGAAAGGTTACAGTGACACCTCTTACTTGGTTGTTGCGTGTGGCATTGCTTTAAGTCTTAATTCATTAGGGGTGTGATCGGCGCGCAGACGTCCTGGGGATGCCTTCTCTTGCTCTTCAGGATCACGAACTGTCACAACCACCACTTGTTTGTCCAGAACTAACAGGCAGCAGAACCAACACATGCTTCTTCACTTGCTCCTTGTTTCCAGCTGGGCTTAATTGACAGCTGTGTTGCCATTCTGTTTGAATTTTAGGGAAATGTGTCAAAGTTTAGAGCAGAGCTCTTTGTTTATTTTTACTGCCCAGACTTCCTGCGGAGAGTGTTAAAACTAAGGCAACGATCTGTTCCCTATCTTAAATGGCCCGTTTCAAAGCTGAGGGTTCCAGGCTGTCCCTGTGCTGGTACAGTCCCCTTTGCCCAAGTCGCTTGCTCCAAGACTCATAAGAGGGACCTGCGGGGGTCCGCAAGCCGCTCCTTCCTTGTGAAATAATCAAGTGAGATGTTTGCTCATTTGGGCCTAAAATTGACAGCTTGCTCACAGAAAACTCATTTATAGAAACGTCCCTGAGGTTTCAGAGTACTACTGTGCCCGACTGTGGTGACACTAATGAAGTGTGTCTGCTGTCCTGTCCTTGGGCTCTTCCCGGGGGCAGCCTGAAATCACTGGGCCCAGTCAGCCTGGTCCCTGGGCAGCTCCATATTCATGAAACAGAATAAAGCCGACTTATCTCTGTCTCAGACAATGGCCCTCTCAGATCTCCTGTGGGAGGGGAACCTTGGGGCACGGCTGGGGGATGAATTAGGGGATTTACACGATTGCTTCTCAAACTCTAGGAGCCGCATTCCCTCGCTCCCTTCCTCGACTCTTTGTTTCCAGCTGTGGGGCTGCTTCCTGTTGGGCTGAAGGCAACGCTGGATTTCTGCTGGATTCCTGTTGTATCCTCCTGCTCAGATTTTTTTTTTTCCAAGTCTTCTTTGGATTTTTTTATTCTTTGTTGTGTTATCTTCCTTTTGTTTCGAAAGTACTTGGAAATACTCAGAATCAGCCTCATTTATATTTCTTTTCTCTTTTTTTTTCTTAAAAGAGGTTGGGACTCCGTGAATTGTGTTTCACGATGATAAATCGCAGTGTGTGTGACGGTTGCTGCTGACCACGCTGATTGCCCATGGCCGTGACCAGAGACACCTGTCCCTGGTTTCAGAGACACAGTCAATGACCACTTTTGTTTTCCCCTTTATAGTTGTGACTTTCTGTTCTGTGTCTTGACTTGGGTGGAGCTTTACATAGGTGTGTACGTGGGTGGGAATTCGGAGCTGTGCATCTAATATCTGTGCGCTTCGAGGTAGGTAAAGTCTTCCTCAGACAAAAAAGAATGAAGAAACGTTTTGACCAATTATAATACAAAATAATATATAGGCAGGTTCCTCTGTTTTTGTTCAGTTTGGGTTTTTTTTGCTATGATTTTGCCTTAGGAGAGCACAGAATCTGAGACTGGGCCATTGAAGATGGGTTTCTCTCGCCGTCTTTGTGTTCTCTGCTGACACTGCTCGGTGTTAACACGTGTTTGTTGGGGAAGGGACGAGTAAGTGACCCCGCTGATTTTAGCTGAAGGAGTGGCCGATTCTGATCGAAGTGCCTGGGGTGCTCTCAGGAGCATGCAGTGAGCCCCACGCCGAGTCTCAGGAGCTGGGGTGTGGGGCGTGCGTGACAGGCACTTCTGGTCATGGTTCTGGTTGAAGCCTTGTGCTTTCAAGTAAGAAGGTGGTAAGTTCATGGTTTTTCTTGCAGGTGGAGAATTCTCTAAGCGTGTCTCTGGGTGGCATGTGCTTGGGTTGCAATGTCTAGTAGTCTCTGTACAACTTGTTTACTTTTTATGGTGAAAACAAAGTGTTCCACAAATGACTTGTAACGTGTAATGTGAACACCTCACCGTCTTTCCTTCGACGTGTTCTGTCTAGAGCAGCGGTTCTCAGCCTGGGGGTCGTGACCCCTTTGGGGGTCGAACAACCCTCTCACAGGGGTCGCCTAAGACCATCGGAAAACACGTATCAGATATTTACATGACGATTCATAACAGTAGCAGCATGACAGTTAGGAAGTAGCAACGAACATAATTGTATGGGGGTCACCCCAACACGAGGACCTGGATTACAGGGGCGCGGCCTTAGGAGGGTTGAGAACCACTGATCTAGCAGTTTCCTCTCACAGAGTCTTTTAGAAATAACACATCCGAAGCCTGAACTGAGTGGCTTTCTCGGAGGAGCTTATGAAATTTTGTGAAGTATTTCCAACTAAGTGGAAAGACTTAGCCACTCAGAGTGCGATGTGCTTATTGCGTGGTGGTTCCCATCAGATAGCGGACGGACAGAAATAAGGCAGCGGTGAGAGTGCTTCGCATGTGGCCGTTGTAACAAACGATGTTTCGGTAACAGAAGGTGCCAGAATACTTGCTTTATCCTCAGTTAATTTGTAACGTGTGTGAGGATGTGAGACAAAGACGTTCATGCGTGGGAAATCAGTGTGACAATCTAAACACAGTGAAAACAATTCGGTTGAAACTTTTGAAGTGCAGAGGCGGTCTGCAGAGCACTTTGAAGAGTGTGGATTGAAGTGAGCCCGGGAGAGCTTCTTGGGCCTTGAAGAAAAGACCCCAGTGGACATGAATGGAGGAAGGGTGAGCTGTTTGAATAAAGATCTCAAAGTAACCAGAGAAGAGGAAGGTGTTGTTTGCTTTTCCTGGAATAGTGGAGACATTAGGATGTGTTCAGGGGAGATGAGGACCTTGAAAACGAGGAGACAAAAGAAAGTAAATTACCTTTCATTGAGTACCTCCCCGTTACCTCTTGAAGTCCTTAAAACAATATTGCAAACTATTGTTACCCTCTCTGGAAAGATAATATAAGGTGACTGGGGATTGCTCTGAGGTGGGGCAGGCTGAGTTTAGGTTGGAATCCAGACCTCTTGTGGATCAAGGGACGTGAGACAGAACCGAACAAAGACCTGTGAGTGGGGAGTGAAATGAACGGACGGACCTGCCCGAGGGGCTCCGGACGTGGGTCGGGCACCTGAAATGGGCTTTGCACTTCTGTGAGAAGAGCAGCATCGTGGTAGTGGCAGTTTGGGGTACTTAGACCAGTTTTATAACATTCAGCTGTTAACGCCTTTTAGGAATTTCTGAGGAATTCATTGAATTTCAGAATGAGATCCTGGGTTTTGTCAGTGTCTCCTGACAGGGCAAGTATACCCCATACCCCGTTTCAGGGTGGTCGGGCGAATGCCACCTTATCTCCTTTCCGCCGTATCCGTGACTCCTTTCTGGTTGTTGAGAATTGCCCGGTTAGGTCAGTTGCTTACTTGACCTAACGCCCCGGAAGATAAGGCTGCCTGGTCCACTCCAGGTTCTGTTCTGTTTCCCCTGCTTCCAGTAAATTCTTTCTCTTACATGGCCGCTTATTTGTTGTTCCCGTTCGCTAACTGAATAGGTCTAACAACCTTTGGTTGATTGATTGATTGGTAACTACTGTGGTTCTAAGACAGGTCTTTGTCACTGTTGTCAGCAGTGACTCCCTTCACCTTGATTTCTGTATGTGTTAATTTGTAAATTTCTAATTCTATCTAATCTTATCTTATTTCCGTGTCTATCTGTTATTCATTCCATATCCCCTTAGTTTCCCCAGAGTATCGATGAACTAAGCTTCAACTAGAGGACTCTTAGATGCCTTATAAGTTTTTTATTTTTGCTTTATCTCTGAGAAAGGGCGGCCTTAATTTCCACTTAGATTTTGTATTTTGTGCTGCTCACCTACTACAGACTGTCTCCTCTTCTAGAACTTAAGTTTCAAGGGTGGGTTTTTCTTTACAAGTACATTTTAAGTGTTACTGAATCACAGCTCTGCCTTCTCTGCCTTCTTGGCAGACCTGCTGAGTACACCCTGCATTTCTGTGACACAGGTGGTTAGTTACATCGTCACACCCTCGTGACTGCTGATTTCTAAATGCACGGTTCACTTTCCTTTCTTACGGGGAGGTTGGGTGGCACTGTGTCCATCACTACGTTTGAGGGCTGAGTGTTGGGCTTAAAATACCCCTCCCCCCGCCACCAGTTGCTGAAATAGAGAAGCATCAGCATTTTCTCAGGGCTTTCCCATCAACTTTTTAGAAGAGAATGGAAAGATCTAAATACGTGGACCCTTGACAACAGGGGTTTGAAATGCGTAGGTCCAGTTACATGCAGATTTTTCCCAGTAAGTATACAGTGGGCCCTCCATACCTGCAGTTTCACATTCCCAGGTGAGGCCAGCCTCAGATCAAAACCAGTATTTTCAATCCCTGGTTGGGAATTCGTGAGTGGGGATCCTCAGATGCTGAAGGCCAAGTGTATGCGTTGTTCTGTGGCACTTTATAGAAGGGGCTTGAGCACACGTGCATTTTGGTATCGGTGAGGGGTCCTGGAGCCAGCCACCCACGGATACTGAGGGACGACTATAGTTTTGGGGGGAGTCAGAGTTATATGCAGATTTTCAGCTGTGCAGGGGTTGGTGTCTGTAATCCTTGTGTTGTTCCAGGGTCACCTGCATTTCCATGAGATGAGTGTCACAGGTTTTGGAAAGGGCATCGTGACAGCTTGATGAGATGAGTCGAACAGCTTATTTTGAGCTTCCTATTTACTGGTGGGGACTGGGAAGGGTTGCTTTCCTGCTCTGGTGGCACAGATCCTGATTAGAGGCAGGAATGGTCATATTCTCAAAATCCGCGGTCATCGCACCATCAGAACCGCGAAGGGGTACGTGACCGTAACTCGGCAATGCCAAATGATTAGATCTAGCTGCAGATTTTGTTTGTTTTCTGACCACCCCCCCCTACAACACTTAGACCTTTCGTTTTCTGGAATGTTGGCATCTCATGGACCTTTCAATATGTGGCTAACTAGAATCATAAAATTTTGAAATTTTGGAGTTGGAAAGAAACAAAATTTAGAGCTATAAAAATATACAGGGCTCAGCACAAATAGCACCCCTGTTTTATGAGCTGGGAACCTGTTTTATTACAAAACCGTAAGCATGTAATTCTGTGACAGCAATATCGCACTCAAGCACACACGGTAGGTGACATTTTGGGTGAAATGTTCAAATCGCTGCCCATCTCATGCGAGACATTCACGTGCAGGGTCTGACGTCATTTCCGCTGGACCCTGTGTATTTTCGGGAGGAATCCTAGTTTAATTCACTTACTCAGCCTGAGGCTTGCGATGGCTTTGAAGGCGGCCCAAAGCAAATTCACAAGAGCTGCCGGTTCTACCTCTCTGCTTCTGCTCCCCATCGACCTTCCTCGGAGGGGACCAGTGACTTCTATTGTTTGGGTGTCACTGCATTTTTAGATTGTTGTTTTGATGCCAAATCCTGATCTGGTAGAGATGAGCATTCTGAGATTTTCATTGAGTCTCTGTTAGAGGTGGGAAGAAACAAGGGGCTAAAGGTGAAGGTCGTGGGGGGTTGGAGACCCGAAGAGCAGTTTATGCTTTAATTGCTTTGGCCATGTGCTTGCCCTTGCATGGAAAAAGGGTCATGTTCTGCAGGGTTGAGTGTCAATACATAGTTTGAAGTTATAGTGAGCATCTTAGATACGTTCATAGGATAGAAAGTCTATTAAAGATTAAATTCTTAGAATTCTACAACAGAGTATGAAAGTGTGTGGGGACATCTGTAATACAGCTGTAAAAAAATGTGTTTACTTTATCAGGATCGCTTTAGAGGCGCTCGCCGGTTAGTTCCTGCTGTTTTCAGCGTTTCGCCACACGCCGAGAAGTAAGTTAGCATTGACTCCTGGTGGCACTGGGGGGCATTCAGTTTTGTGGCCATTCTGATAAGATTTTGGTTTTAAACTTACGCCCACTTGAAAGCTTTTATATCCTGGCACAAAACGTGGCTGGTAAAACCAAAATATCAAAAAGATGGACTGGGGGAGTTCCCTGGTGGTGCAGTGACTTAAGGCTTCGGTGTTGGCGCTGTCAGCGCTGCGGCCTGGGTTCGATTCCCAGTCAGGGAGCTGCCCACATACCAAAAAGGAAAAAAAAAAAAAGATGGGCTGGTTCTGCACATTAACGTGTTTTCCAGATGTTAGGAGAATGTAGGCTTGTTTTCTGTGCTGCTGTTTGCATGTTCTTGTGTGTGCATCTCTGTGTCTTTCTGTCCTTTTGTAGGAAAGCCCCTTGGGGAAGGGGGGAACTGCTTTTGGAATTGGAAAATAAGATAGGTATTGCATTTTTTTGTAAAAGCTTTTAAGTCGGTATTGGCATCTCTGGGACAGAAAAGAAAGTCAACTTTGTTCTCGTAAGGGAGGCCGTTGGGAGGTGCTGTTGGGGTGAGACTCCATGGAAGTAACGCAGAACAGACTTATTCACATCTCTAGTGATTTTCAGTTATGAAACAGGCCGCCGATGCTCTGACTCAACAGCCTTTTAACCATGCCTGACTAAACAGACCTTGTTTTTGAAATTCACAGCAGTGTCTAGGTCCCTGCTGTCTTTCTGTTCATCCCGCTAACACAGCTGGTTTTGTTCATGCATCATTTTGTGTTCAACTGCCTGGTTACTTCCTCAGGTCCCTTTTGTGGTGAATAATGGACACATGGGAGTTTGAACACCCAAGTGCGTGGTAATTCAAACAGGAAGTCTCAAGGAAGCACAGTAACCTTGTCAGAGAAACAGAAGATGGACCCGGAAAGGCCATGGGCAGTTCTAGGCTTCAAACGTCTGCAGGGAAACCTCTGACAGTTCCTGAGGCTCAGATGTTCTGCAGCTTCAAAATGGGGTGATTTATTTGGAATTTGTTTCATGTTTTTGTAACGTTTGTGGAGTATTAAGCCCTAATCCATAAAACAGAACAGAACAGAGGTGGAAAAAAGTAATATGACATCATTGGCATTAAAAACGGGAAGGAAACTCGACCTGTGGGGACAGCTGTGCATCTCAGGAAGGAAGTCACCACGACTCACCCTGACCGAAGGTACCAGTGAGGCTATCCCTGGGACAAGCGGAAAGGTGGGACTGGGACTTCTCAGGGACCTCGAGAGCTGATGGGATTTCATTAAAAGATGATTTTATGTAGAGTTTTCGGTTCTTGAGCACTGGAGGAATGTTAACAAGAACACAGGTTCTGCATAAGGAGCCTGCATTCTAGAGGGAGAGAAGAAGGTGTGCACCAGCAAATACACCCAAAACAAAAGAGAGAACCCCCCCCCCCCCCCCGTGACTACAAAGGACATCTGATTGTAGCTGATCGAGATAAATGACTTCTCAGAACACTTATCTGGTGACTTTTCGGATTCCTACCAACCTTGGGATTCTTTGATTCTACGATAGAGGACTTGTTAGAACTAGTCACATAAGTCCTGATTGTAGATTTCAAAATGAAAACCACATCTGAAAGTTAAAAAGGGCGAGCTCCGGGTTGACAGCGATTCCTAATGAGCCGGGTAGGGCGATGTCAATACTAAAGAAAAGACTGTAGTTCCAGGCTTCATAGTGGTCACATCAGAGGGGGACTGGTCGTGTTCACTCTGCCCCTGGTTCCACGTACAGTGGCCGTGCTCACGCAGCCTGGGTGCGGCATCTTTCCTTGCCCCCCCCTTTTCTGCACGTGTACGTGGCCACCTCCTGCGTGTCCCTCAGAATTCCTCTCCCCTGTGGCACTTGCCGTGCTGTGGTTCAATGGTCCTGCATTCATTCATTCCGCAGCAGTAACCAGCACAGCGTGTCTGTGATGTAAGAGGCCCTGTGCTGTATGGTTTCCCCAGGTTCTCTCGTCAGGCGGAGTTCATTGAGGGCAGATTGAATTTCTCGCTTCACCTAACGAATTTTACTCAGTGCCTGTTATGTGGAAGGCACCACGGGGTGCGGGAGACGACCTAGACCTTGACTCCTGGGTGGAAAGCACTCAGTGCGGAGGGCCTGACCCCCGGAGGGTCTCACCCGCTTCCTTTTGTTCCCGTGGGCCTTTATATCCCAGTGCAGTGCCTTTTCTGTGGGTGCTCAGAAGTCGGCTGAGTGAATCGCTAGTTCCCTGGGGCTGTGGCCAGCGAATGCGGGCAGGGGTGAGGAGTGGCGGCTTTGGGCAGATTTTCCCTGGGCGGGGTTTGCCTTGAGGTATGGTCGGAGCCGCGGGACCGGTGGGATGGGGTGGCTCGTACACGGAGCAGCTGGCTTCCTTACCCACCCTGACCCCCGATGGGTAGGCTAAGCCACAGGAGCAAGGAGCCCCAACAATAAAGTGGTTTACAAACCATTGAAGTTTGTTTCTTCCACATGGCGGCCCTGAGGTCTGGGCAGCAGGAGCTCCGAGCCACACAGACGCGCGGGGACCCGGGCTCCTTGCATCCCTTAGCGTGCTGTCCTTACGTGTGTGGTGGCAGTTGGGCGATAGACTCCGCTGTGTCCCACATAGGAAGCTACTCCCGAGCAGAGAGAGACCTGAAAGGGCACACATCACTGCGTCACCTGCCGCTGGAGCGCACTCAGTCGCCTGGCCACTTCGTGTGCACAGGGGAGGCTGGGAAGTGGGTCCAGCCGGGCAACCTGTGCCCAGCCACAAGGCGGTCAGGGCGCTGGGGAGAGCGGTTCGGGCAGGCGGCTCTGGCATGCCGGCACCTCGACGCCGGTGCTGGACTTGCCCGTCTTGTGCTGTGCAGTCCTACCTCCCCCAAGTTGGGGTCTTCCTGGAGCGCCTTCTAGTGGCCCCCACTCTGTGGCTCCCAGTTTTAGGATGTGGATGTAGAAGAACGAGCGCTCGTGCTCTGCGGACCCTCACGCCCTGGCCTGCGCTCCCTGCCTTCCGGCGTTCATTCCCGGGGTCCCCTCTTGGCACGGAGGCCTCATAGCGCTGCGGCTGAGCACTTAATACCGACGGGCTCTGCATCCGATACGTCTTGGAGGAGCGTACCCCATGTAGGATCGTGATTTTGTTGACAATGCTGATGCCTGCCTTCAGCCCTGATGGGTGAATCGAAGCTACTTAGTAGCCCTGATGTGTTTTAGAAATGAGAATTCCAGGAGGGAGAAAACAGTGCCCATTGTTTGTACCGGGTATTGGCCACTTAAACATGCAGTCTCGTTCTGGAACCTTTTACATGTGTATTTATCTTTTTCTTCAACATGAGTTCGTGGAGGGCAGGGACTGTGTTTTAGCCATTAATTAGGTCAGCAACTTAGAGCTGGGTGCTTGACTCATGAAATCGTAGGCATTTGAATACTCTTTGGTGGTCTTAATGAATCAGAAAATTTAATTCTCAACTAGATAGAGAAGCAGAGGGCTAATTCAACAATTAAATATGCCCAGATTGTGGCTTTGGAAGAGTGTTTGAAAGAGGTGGTTCACTCATCTTTGGAGAAAGCCACAGCCATTTTCACCAAGTTTAAGACAGTAATAATAGAAGACCTGCCTGCTCGTTCTGATGAACTTTCTCTTAAAAGCAGGAAAAGTGCTGAAACCAACTATAAAGTTGTTTTTCTTTTTGTTTTTTTTAAAGAAGCCCCATCTTTCTTTTTAGGATCCACGATGCCAAGTTAAATACCTTTCTTTTTTTAGGATAGCAGAGTTTCTCAGACTGAGACTATAAGAGTTTCTCTTTCACTAAGTATAAAGTCCTGTAAAGTAGGTGTTTAAATTCCTTCTTCATGCCATGTGAAGGTTATTACAATGTGATACTTCCCTTACAAATTTTTAATACTGATTGCCAGCAAACACAGCGATGATTATTCCCCCCGGAGGAAATCTCTGGTCACCCAAGCTGGTGGTTCCCAGGTACTCACCAGTAACAAATGAATTCTCTGGAGTTTTTTTGTGTTTTGTTTTGAAATACCTGTGGTCAGTCTTGGATTACTATGAAGTGTTGTTCTGTATTTATAGGTAAATACAAGACAGAATAGATAACGTTGTTTGTGCAGCAGATACTCTGTTTTAGAGCACAGAAGTCCAGAGTAGATGTGAAAACTTTCCTAAGAGGTTGATGAGTAACTAACTCTAGAAGCGCTGCTTCCCAGCCTCCCGCCCCAGGTATCTACTACCCTGGAGTTTGAGTTTTATTTCCTCTTAGAAGAAAATAGTTGTATCATTCCCTAGACAATGTATTGCTTGTTTTTGAGCTTTCTAAAGATAGTTTACTTTATGTAGCCATCAGCAACTGGCTTTTTCTTTTTTAACTCAGTACATTTCTAAAGTGTATTAATTCATTCATTTGCATTCCTGTGTAGTATTCTGTTAATTGATTAAACTGCAGCTAATTTATTAATTTTCCTGCTGATGGACCTTTTGTTGTCATTGGTATGAGCAATGTTCTATGAGCGTTCTATGCATGAGATGCTTGTGTGTGAGAGTCTCTCTAACTGGGTTCCCGGATCATCATAAGCATTTTTAATTTCATGAGATTATGCAAATTGTTTTCCAGAGTGGATGAGCCAATTCACATGCAGATCAGCAGTGTTAATGGGCTGTTGATCCACATTTGATCTTGTTAGAATTCTTAAATTTTGCCCATTTGATGGTATAAAATTATATCTCATAGTGGGTTCTTTTTATGTGTTTATTTGGTTTTCAAATACCCAGTTCTGTAAAATGTCTCTTCATGTTTTTTTGCCCCTTTTTCTTACTGATCTTTAAAATTCTTCACATATTTGAGTACTAATCCTTTATCAGTTACATATTGTCTGTGTATCTCCTATCAGTGTTTGATCTGTCCTTTTTATATTCTTTGATATTTTGGGGGCAGAAATTCTTAATTTTAATGTGATCAAATATATCACTGTTTTCTCTGGTAGTTAACATTTTTGTGTCTTTCTATATTTTCCTTTAAGGATCTTAGGAAGTTTTTAAATTTGCCTTCTACATTTAAGTTATTAATTCATCTGAGGCTGATTGTGTGTTGTCTTTATCTCCTAGGGCAAGTCCCTTTCAAACATATTCTTCTGGTTTAGTAATATCCTAGCTGTCTCTGGGTCTTTGCTCTGCCGTGTATATTTTAGAAATTTTAGAATCAGTTCCTCAAGTTCTTCAATAATCTCTATTTGGATCTTGATTGAAATTACATTGACTTTATACATCCATTTGGGTTGGATTGACATCTTGACAATGTTGAGTCTTTCTCTTCATGAGCATAGTATAATTTTAGGCCTTCTTTAATGAATTCCAGTAATGTTTTATAATTCTCTCCACATGAACCTCGGCCTTTTACTGTTAGATTTATTTTGGGTACATTGTATTTTTTGTTGCGGTTATAATTTTTTCTAAATTACATTTTCTAAACCTCTGTGGCTGGCATATAAAAATGTAATTGGTTTCCATATATTGATCTTGTAACCAGTTGCTTAATTCTCCTATCAATTCTGATTATTTGTCTTTAGATTCTCTTGGATTTTCTGTCGAAAATCATCTGTAAATAATGACAGTTTGGTTTTTTCTTACCAATCCTTAATTCTTTTATTTATTTTTTCTTTTGTTTGTCTATTAGAACAATATTCAAAGTTTCTATTTAAACACTCCCCTAAGTACTGTGATTTTACAAAGCTTTGCTAGTTTGAAAGATGAGAAATGTTTTTATTTTAGGTTGTATTTCTTCTGTAATTGTTGAAGCTATTTTATTACTCGGTGGCATAATATTTATTTCTGTAGGCTACCTCACTTCCTTTTTTTTGTAGAGATGTGGTATTAACAAACTTCTTTTCAGCGTAGTTTCCAACTGGCACATCCACCATGGAAAACAATTTTTTTCTATTTATTTCTAAACCACTTTAAGGAATGTTTTGGGCACAGGTTTCAGTGGATTAAAATAGCTCAATATACAGGCATTACTCACCTATTTGGTAAAATTAGTTATCAAATTAGTTGCTGTTCATACTCCTTGACATGATAAGTGGTGATTTGGAGAATGAAAACATTGCTATCTATAAAATTCATTGAAGACTTGATTAATACATTTGTTTCCCTAAAACACAGATCAGACTGTCTCAGTGGCATCCCCAGGAAGCACTGATAGAGGCACCTAGATGTCACTTTGGTCTTCATACCCGAATCTCTCTTGGTTTCTGAGTTTGATAAATTTCTCAAGCTCCTGTGATGTTTTAGGCCAGTCTTCATGGTTTTCCTGACATTAGTGTGGGTCAGATACTGTCAGTTGGTTCCCCTTCTCTTTAAAACTGTCTAATACACTCTGAACCCTTACTTATATCTGAGAAGTGGATTGAACTTAAAGGTCTTTGAACAAACACGGATGAACCTATGGGGTTTTGTAGACAGATTGTCTTGTACCGTATAAAATGTGATGCATGTGGTGCAATCTTTTCTGGGCTAGATAAGCCCATGTGTCATTGACCTGTAAACTCCACAGAAGTGGTTCTCAAAGGAATGTGGTCCTGGCCCTTTAGGGGCATTTCGTGGACAGGAGGCCCGGAGGGTGGAAGAGGAAGGGGAGAGGAGGCAGTCCTGCAGGACGAAGCATTGCCCAAACCCTGCCCAACTTTGGGATTCCTCACTGAACATTTGTGCTCTCAAGAAACCCGATTATAAATATCTGAGCCTAGGACGTAACTTTGTCTTCATCCATAAACACTGAGGGTCTTTTTGTACCATTATTATACGTAATTTCCTAATGAATACAACTACCATGTCAATAAATATTTTTTGAGCTTAGCAAGGGTAAGTTCGCCAATTAGGAAACTCATTTCTCTGCCAACAGTGCTGCTCGTGGTGCTCAAGCTGCCCGTACGACACACGCGTAGGTCACTGCGGCCTTTTCAGCGCCCACGGTCAGGCATTCTGTGTGTTTGTGAATTCTTCTTTAGCCTCTTTTTTTTTTTTCTAAAATACCAAATGTAAACAAAACTGTTGATAACATTTAGTTGAAATTTTGAAATTTGCCTTTACAGCTTTTCCTGCACATAAATAGTTACCAACATGGCTACCGTGCCAACATGTTTTTTCTTCTGGAGCAATGAAATCATGAAAATCAATGAGGGTTTTCTACGGAGACATACGATGAAGTTGGCAGAGATACACACGTGTCGTTTCTCCATGTGTTCTCTGCTTTGACAGCCTTGGATTTGTCCCGACATGTTACACCTGCTCCGTTGAACTGATACTCTTCTGTAGCTGAACCCGTGTGGGTAACCTGGTCTGTTACGACCTCTTCTGACTTCGGTTTCTGTCGCCTTGTCTGCCTGTACCTCTGCCCTTCATTGTGTCTCATGCAGAATCGCATCCAACCCTATTTCCAAAAATGCCAACTTACATGTTATAAGTAAGTAGGTCCAAGTGTCCGATGGGTTTGTTATGTCTTCTACTGTAGTAATTCCTGGGCTTTTTCTATTGAAATGTGTATGTTTCCTTTTAATTTCTGCTTTGTATTACAGGTAGGGCTGCGCGCGCACGCACACACACACACTCTCTCTCTCTCTCTCTCTCCCCCCCCTCCCTCTCTCCCTCTCTCCCCCTCCCCCCTCCCCCCCCACTTTGAAGTTACATGCATTGTAGAGTATATAATTTATGGATTTCATTTTGGGATAGTAAAAGGGGAGGACTTACAAAATTTTTGTTATAAAAAGGGGGCAGGAGCCTGGTGGGCTCGAGACTCACTCATCCTGCAGCAACAAATTCTCACATATATGGTCCAACTCTCTCCTGCCCCCGTGTTCTCTCTCCCTTCCAGTCTGCTGTACATGAGATGCCAGAGCCATTGTCCTAAAACTCCAGGTGTCACTGCCCCACGTGCTACCTTGTATTAACTTTTTGGTAGGGACTTGGTAGGCAGGGACCACATCTCAGATTTCTTTGTATCTCCAACACCGACGTGATCTTTGCACCTGGTGTATCCTCCGGAAGTGTTTGCTGATACTTTCAGTCCCTTTCCCCCTCTTAGGGTAGAAACTGAAGTTGGAGAAAGAGGTCTCCATATTTCCTTAGTAACTCTCCCATTCGTGTGCACAGCTGCTCCTGAAATGGGTCTCAGCAGTGAGTATCATCTCAACGTTTCTGCAGGGGGATGGCACGTACCCCGCCCCTAGGTGCGGAGAAGGTGTACAGGAACAGAGGGCCTTCCTACTTGTCCAGCTGTAATTACAGGTATTAGAACAAGTAGTGACCAGAGCATTTGCAAAATGTTTTTCCTTTTTAAAACATTGTAATCATGGTAAAAGAAGTCTTATTGTTTTTAACTTTATCTCGAAAGGAAATGTCGGCACTGTACTCTTGACTTTTGTTTTGGTAGCTGTTTCTCCAGTTTGGAAGTTGATTTGTTATGTGAGTTTTTGTGTTTGTTGCCTGGTGAGGGAATTTGTTTCTTTCCTCCTTAAACACCACATTCTCCCATTCTCACCAGATTAAAAAAAAAATCATTCTGGACCTTCTCTCTTCTGTGTCAATTGTATTATATTTTAACCTGACTGTATAGCAAGAGGAGTTTGGGAAGTAGCCATGGTAAAGCACATCTTCAGTGGTAACATTTACACGTGTTTCTGTGTATTAGTCTTTTACATTAATGTCCTTGCTGACATACTTACTGACCATGTGCTGGAAATACAGTTGCCGATCAGAATAGTATTACCTGTTCATCGATCTTTAGCCATCAGATTTCAGAGTTGCTCTTGATCACACTGTAGTTTAGTGTTTATTACCTCTTTACTCTCCGTGTGAACTTCATTAACATTGCTTAATTTTCTTTTAAAAGATACTTTTGTTTGTATTTGTATACAAAGCCCATCTCTTGTTAGAAATAGAGATTACTTCTCCTCTGTGAGGACTGTTAATCGGCTTTGTTATATTTACCTAACTTCATATGCCTTTCTTGTTGTTTTCTACGTTTATTGCATTAAAACACATGAATATTCGCTTGGCCTTCAGGTGTGTGTCCGTCTTAAACTCTGCGTAGCAGGGTCTGAGTGGATATCTTGCTCTGGAAATTCCCCTTTCCTCCTCTCCTTTGAGTGAGGTAGTTGGATGAATTTATCTTCACCTGGGCTTTTAAATTTCCAAAGTTCAGTAACGAGTAAATCAGGGCTGCCTAGGACACAGCTCTGATTCTGGTTGTTGCAGTGCACGAAAGATGACCACAAATGCCTCCCGTTGCCTGTGGGCGGGCCTGTGACTCTTGGGCCAGCATGGGACAGCAGACGTTCCCGGCTTAGCCGGAGCCGCTGTGCGGAAGTCTGACGACCCTCAGGCATCCTGGCTTGAGGGGACATGGACAGACAGTCTGTTGGGTGATTCCCAGCTATGTCCAACCTTCCATCCATTTCCACCAGCTCAGTACTACTAAGTGACTTCAGTCAGCACCGGGGGAGCGTATGAATCACCCAGCTGAGCCCTTCCCAAATCCCCGACTCACAATCATGCGGTTTAAAAATGGTTGTTGTTGGAAGCCACTGAGCTTTGGAGTAGCTTGCTATGCAGCAGTAGATAAGGGAACAGTTATCGAGTCTCTGGGGTATTGAGTTGGAGAGTCTAAGTTCTTTTTCCCCAAGAGGAATCAGCCTTTATTCCTTCCTGGAACAGTTGCTTAAAAAGAGCCTGTGGACTCCCGGCAGAAATCGCAGTTCTCCTTGGCTTCAGCTGGAGAGCCGTGAGAGGAGCCAGAGGTATCCTGAGGCCGTGGATTCCTGTGTGCGATCTGAAGCCGGGCAGAAATCTCAAACCAAGTTATTGTCTTGTGTTTGAGACAGCAGACTTTCCTGGTCCGTATCCTTTTTTTGTGTCTGCTGACTGGGAGGCAGGTGCAGGGATCCATCTTTAAGAGGCTCTCCAGGAGAGCTGTCTATGTGGGTAACTGTAAGAAAACAAGCTGCGTTTAGACTCTTGTTATCCATAGGTTTCTGTCATTCCCCCCAATCAAAAAGCTTCTCTTGCGTTGCCTGCCAAAGAAAACACACAGCCCCTGCTTGCCGTTCAAGGCCCTCGACCCTGTGGGCCCAGGGCTGAAACCGGAGCTTCAACTCACACGGTTTCCCACAGGGGTGCCCCTAGCTGCCCACTCCTTTTTAGGTAGCTCTCCTGCCTTTTCCTGGGTGCTCTCCCGTGCTCCAGAGGCACCTCACTTGCCAGGCCTCCCCCTGCCTCTTCCAGACTCTGGAGTGTGGTACTCGATTCATGCTTAAAGGCGAATTCCAGTTGCTTTCTTTTTCTTAAAAGTCTCCCATTTCTTTACTCCTCCTCGTGCCGGTCCCTCTCCCTCACCTGGAGCACGGTCAGCATGGCCTTTGGGCGATTGTCTTACGGCCCTTAGTAGATTCTAAGCAGTCTGAGGACAAGAGAAAGCCTTACGCATAATACAAAACAATGTTCCTTAAATTATTTGGGTTAAGTAGAAACCTTTTCTGTATTTGATTTTTCTTTTACTCAAACTACATTAAAGTTCTTAAGAGGCAGGTGAGTGGAAAGTTCCAGAATGATTGTCTTGAGAGCGTGTGATCTCCTTATGCAAACACAGGGAAATGAGGCTAGGGGCTTGTACAGTGCTTATTTCTTCCTGGTGGTGCCCGGAGTTCTCTGTAATTCTGCTTCCTGTCCAGGGAAGGGCATTTCTGAATGCATTTGTTTGAATTTACAGTACAAGAATGCTACAAATCAGATCTTTTGTTCGGGTTTTACAGTGCATTAAATTTAAAAAACTTGAAGATTTTGCTTAAAAACTTGAGAAACTTGGTTTCCTTGTCCATTTTTGATAGTTATTTTTGATGATAGCCCATTATAAAAAATGTATTTTACATTGCCACCCAGTCAGTGCCCATAACTGAAGCAGGTTTCTTAAAAGTCGCCCTACCATTATTTCATCTGTTGTACTCTGCTTTCTGTTCAAATTCACATTTTTAAAGTGCCGGTCTTGACTTAACTGTTTTTTTCATCTCCAACTGATGCATTGCTTTAAAATTACTGAGTTAGGTAATAAATGCTTGGTTGGCAGGGGTCTGATTCTGTGGCTGATCAGTTCCCCTGAGAGAGTTAATGCTTTTAGAGACCGAATTGGTAGATGAATCTGATCAGAACAGTCTATAAAGGATCTGTGTAATGCAAAGCTTACCTTGTATGAACACGTGACCTTACCACATCTGGTGTCACTGTTGTCCCCGGACAGGTCCCCTGTCTTTCAAGCCTGAAGGAACCATCTTCCGCTTTGAGGGCTTCTTCACTGCCCCACCCCCAGCTCATTAGAGGTCTTAGAGGTCATTTCGCTGACCTCACACCCAGTTTTACAGATGGAGAAACTGAGGTCCAGGAAAGGTAGTGATGGCCTGAGATCAGGTTTCTTGCTTCTAGATGGGTGTGCTCTCTTCTACTCTGCACCATCTCAGTTTTTGTGCTTATTTAAAAATTAGGAATAGGAAGTCATGTACACAGACCTGTGCCTCGTCAGACAGACAGCCTCTTCCAAGAGTGCATCCTGCTCATAGTCTGTATACCTGTGTTATTTAGATGGTAGGTATAATATTTGAGTAATTCTGTCTTTTCAAATCTGAGTCACAGCCTGAATATTAATAAGCTTACCCTTACTGAGCACCTACTATGTGCACGTTTTTGAGGACTGTGACTCTGCCTCGGGGGAGCGCGCAGCCTCCTGGCTGTTAGAAAGCCACGGGGCTGAGGGCTCTGGAGCTTGGATGTGCAGCTTGCTCGGAAGACCAACGCAGAGACATGCAGACCGGGGCTCCCCGGCTCCCCTCCTCGCGGCTTCTGTAAGCGGAGGCGCTTGGTAGTGGCAGGTGTGTTTGTTTACATTTCCAGGTCACAGTGGTACCCACTTCGTGGCTTTCTGGGTGCTGTCAGGGGCTTTGTTTGGTCATCTCTCATTTCTTACCAGTCCCTTAGCCACCTTTGACGGGTAAATAGATTTCCTGGTGCAGGCTAAAGTCTAGTTTGACTAGGTTGACTGTCTCTCGGAAACTTCCCCAGACCATCTCAAACCATATAGAAATTTATCTAAAAAAATTTTTTTTTTTTTAAATTTTCTTTTTTTTTTTTTTTAATTCATTTTTATTGTTAGACTTATTGGGGTGACATCTGTTAGCAAGGATGACATAGGTTTCAGGCATACAATTCTACAGTGCATTGTCAACTTGATGTATAATAAGTTCACCACCTAATGTGACTTCTCTTTCTAAAAATTTTTTAACAGTTGTCAAACTGGAGCCTAAGCTAGTGGGGTTGGGCAGTTGAAAATAGACGTATGTATCACCCTCACTGAGTCTCTGTTGAAGTTTCTATTTTTTTCCTCTTCTTACATAAACATTATGTGTCCTAACTAAACATATTATATATTTTTATGTGCTCTTCAGCACCTAAAAAGTAACTAAGCTATAATTGAAAGTCACCTTTAGGATTTGCTCTTGTTGAGCAAATATTAGCAGACCTCATCTCTTTCTAAAAATAAACTGTCAGTTTATGTCATTGAGTATATCTGACCATTCTAAAAAGAGACTCTCTGTCATTCTCTCCAACATGGGATGGCATTTATTTTTTTGTCTATGATGTAGTTTTCTAAAAGTTATTCACTGTTGGCCACTTCATTCTGTTTTAAATTTAGTAAATTCTTGGGAATCTACTTAAAGAGGCAATTTGAAGATTTTTATTTCAAGCCTAATGATTGTGTGGTTGAGTGGATGCAAGTTTTGGTCAGTTGTAGTATTTCATACCACTAGGATTAGGGGTATTGGGGGTGACTGAATTTTACAATGCTTCGCAGTCTTCTGCATCTTTGCTGCTCGAAATGAATCTATGACTCTTTGTGGTGAAGACTCCTCTGTGGTTATTTTAATTTGCTTGGCAGGTGTAAGTTTAAATATGGTCTTTTGTTTTCCCTGCAATTATTGTAATAGATGCAGTAGACTCTCCGTTAACCAGCACCCTGGGAATTGGTGGGTGCCGGTAAATGTAAGTAGAACCAGCACCCATGGGAATTGGTGGGTGCCCATAAATGTAAGTAGACTCTCCGTTAACCAAAGCTCAAGCAGCCGGTACTCTCCAGCGACCCTTTGCCATTGCTTGTATGATAGGTAATAGTGAGCCATACTGGTTTTTTGTCCCCAGAAAACACTCATTGAAGAGAAGAACGATGGATTTGGTGATTTGAGAGTCTGGTGTGTGAACGAGTCATTAGAAAACCCACCCTAAAGGATTCGGGGTTAGGCGTTGTGGTTCTTACACATCTTTCCCATTTTCCTGTACCATTTTCTTCTATGTCAATATGTAAATATTTTACCTTTACTCATATAATATTTCTTGTTAACCGCATTATCTCTGAGAATGTTTACGTAGACCTGAACTATTTTTTCTGTCTCTGGGTGTGGGTGTTCTAAGTACCTCCCAGAAAACCTCCAGGAATTTCTGCCCACCTACTTAGTTTCCCTGGAGGGTAGAAGAAGGTGGTTAATGGAGGAGGGAAACAAAAATCCCAGAAAGCCACCAACAAAAAGCTGCTCACGTGTTTATTAAAAGTAAAACCCATTAGCTGTGATCTCAGCAGCTAAGGGCTTTCCAGGTAGGAAGTATCTCTATATTGTTCTGTTTTGTAATGTACAGTTTTCTTCCCTTGGAATAAAGAGTCTCGAAAGGTTTCCTTGAGAGAGAGATGTCCGGGGACAGGACGTCCGGGGACAGGATGTGTGTGGTCGTGCCTCTCGGTTCCGCAGACGAGCAAAGCATCGTGCATAGAGGAGGTGCGTCTAGTAGGACAAGACACCCGCCCAGAGGTGAGGGCTGCCTCGTTGTTGATGGTTTTGTTAACTCAGGCTGGGCTTCCTGCTTTGGGAGACGCTCAGCTAAATGTTGATGGATGGGCTAAGAGTAGTTCCATCATGGGGTACTGTGGGCCCCCCGGGCCGAAGCAGCCCACTTGCCCTGTTGTATTCCAGCATTTGTAACGGTTTGTGTCAACCCCAGGAGGTGGCAGGAGGTAACGGGCGTGATGTGACAGACCACCTGGTCTAATTCTTCATTTCGGCCAAGGAATGTAGCCAGGGTGGTTGACGTGCCCAGTGTCAGTCAGCAGCTGATGTGTGACGATCCTGGGCGTAGAGCCCACCCAGGTAAAGAGAGACACCGCGGTGTGGAGCAGGAGGGGACCGTGTCGGTGCAGCCCCGGGCAGGCCTGTGTGCGGCAGAAGGGGTGGGACCCAGAATCCGGGCTTAGGTTTGAGTTGTGTGACGTGAATGAAGAGATTTATTAAGAGAAACTGGCTCACTTGGTTATGGCGGCTGAGAGATCCCGTGCCCTGCAGTCCCAGGGCAGCCGATGGTGTGACTCCAGTCTGAATCCAGAGGCCTGAGAACGCGGGGGCCAGTGGTGCCAGTCCTAGTTCAAGGGCAGGAGAAGACAGGTGGCTCCGTTCAGACAGGCAGACAGGACGCCAAAGTGGGAAATTCTTCCTCCCTCTGCGTCTCCCTGTTCAGGCCCTCAGTGGACGGGGTGAGGCCCACCCACGGCCGGGCGGGCAGCTGTAACTGAGTCCCCCGGTTCAAACGCTGACGTCACCTGGGATCACCCTCACAGACACACCTGTGTTTAATCTGAGCGCCCCTCGGCCCATCAGGTTGACACAGAGAATTAATCATCGCCGGACGGCTCTGTTGGTCCTGAAGGGAGAGACGTTTCAGAGCAAGCCTGTGGGAGCCTCCCCTCGGGTCTGTCGCTGCTCACAAGGCACGCCCGGCCTCGCCGCCTACCCCCAAGCGCAGGCCTCCGTGGGTCTACTTTGCAGCCTTCCTCCTCGTAGTCCTGCCGAATCTCTTGCAGTTTCTGGAACGTGGTTTGTATTTTCATTGTTTTTCTTCAATAGCAGTTGTCCCTTTATCCTGTCCCACCACTCCCCATGAGTCATCCTTCAGGACTTCATTCACATCCCGACCGCGGCCTCCCCACCTCCTACCGTCCCTTACGGTGACTCACGACTTGCCTTGCGTTTCCATGGTAGTCTGTACACAGTATTGCAGCAGTGTCCTAATGACATGCGTACACGCCTGACTCATTAAATAATCATTATATTGCCCGAGGCCAAGGACCAGGTCTTAGTCATCTTTGGATAAGATGGTACCAAACACGTAGTAAGTGCTCTCTAGGTGCTTGTGTGAATGAATGAATGGATGATTGAATGAACGGATGGATGAGTAAGCAACGACCCAAGGTACAGGCTCTCCAGCATGGGCCAATACCAGGCTGCAGAATTCGTGTCATGTTGATGGGCAGAATGAGACGGTGTAACTGGAAAGCAGGGTTGGGGAGCAGGCTCGTGTAAGAGAGATGGGGAGCTCTGACCACTGCACCTGGAAGGCTTTAGTCTGAAGCAGGAGACGAAGCGAGGGACCCCGGGGGTGACACGGTTACATAGCAGAGCGACAGGAAGATTGGTCTGGGGGCTGGGTGGTCTGGCTGCTGGTTAAATCCCTGTAGCCATCCAGCTGTGAGTCCATGAGGGCTGAGAAAGGCAGGGGGGACACGGGGCACAGCAGGCTGCAGAACTCTGGCCGGCTCGTTCACGGCGAGGCCTCTCACGCTCGGGTTTGCCAGCTCCCCCTGCTTCCAAACTGAAGTCCTTTCCATTTGAGTCTTTGGCATGTGTCTAAAACCTCCACCCGAATCTCACGCTCTCTACCCTGCTTTTTCAGAGATGAACGGAAGTTCTTTCTGTAGTAACTCTTGTCTTTAGCGTTTTTTTTATCTTTAAAATTTTACTTCCTTATTTTG
Source organism: Lyroderma lyra (assembly GCA_004026885.1). NCBI lineage: Eukaryota > Metazoa > Chordata > Mammalia > Chiroptera > Megadermatidae > Lyroderma > Lyroderma lyra. The sequence continues at coordinate 79,842 of PVJL010005459.1, read as the reverse complement.
GGTGTAGGCTCATCTCTGCTGGGCTGTTGGTCCAGAAGGAAACTTGGGAATCAATTTGTAAGTTCCCTTCGTCATTTACAAGGCTCCTTATACGTGGCTTCCTGACGTTTTGTCACAGTTGTCGTTGACAGTGATTATTGGAAAGCAGCACCTTACCTTACTTTTTTTTTTTTAAGGGTCTATATCTTTTAAGTTTTATGTTTCTTTGAGATATTTCTGAAAGATCCTTCTTCCATGGATTATGAAAAATGTCGGCAGGAATTCTGCAGCCAGTTTTGTTCTGTGAACTGGTACATTGAAAAATAAGTGATCTAACTGGTGAGCGTCTGTCTTTCCGTTTCACTTAACTGTTGGAAACACACCCAGGCCTTGTAGGGTGGGAAGGAGAACCGGCACGAGCACCTGCTCTGCCCCTGTCGGGAGGCAAGAGCTTCCCAGACATTGTATGGGGTGCTCTCCACACCCGGTAAAATAAATGTTAGCAATCCAGTTCATTAAGGAAATGAAGGCTTGGGACAGTTTAATCGTGTCACTGTGCTAACTGGGCAGTGCAGAAGGAAGTCTGCATCTTTTTGCATGTGCCCAGTTGACCCTGCACATTGGCACAAAGCAGTTCTCAACTTCTTTAGTAACAGGACTCTTTCCCCAATGAAATCAAGTTAAGAAAAGTGTTCAGTTGTATACAGTTATTTTATTTAGTGCATTACATTTCAAGGTGAGGGTTTTTTCAGTCTTTAGCCAGCTTTATCTTACAACTTACGCCTGTACATGTTTTGTTTGCAAACGTTCAGGGCGGTGTCTGATTACACTGACCCAGGCAACTAGAAGGAGACATAGTAGATTTTGTTTTAAACTTGAGTTCCTAATCATGCCTAGTGATGTCCACATTACTTATCAGTTAAGTTCATTTTGTGGGGAGGGGCAGGCAGGGGGTTTGTGAATCCTCCATATCCAGTTTCATTATTGACTGTTGGTATAAACCTTGTAACATTATAAGATGCTCATAGTTACTTAAAAGAATCAAAAGGCTGTCAGCTTTTCACTCAGAAGTTTCAACATAGTCAAATTTATTTCGTTTTACATGTTGATTCCAAACTAACCGTTATTTCAGTCCTTAGTGTGGGAAGACTGGAGCTGTTCTGGTCAGGCAAGTGATTTAATTCATACATGTTTTATTTCAGAGGTAGGTAATTCATGGAAGTTAGCAGCCAAAAAGGGATTTTAAAACCTGCTAGAAATGTCTAAATCAGCACATTGCCTCAGAGCAGACAGCAAACAGGTATGAAAAGGGGTTGAAATTGTTACGTTTGGGTTTAGACACCCCAAAAATGAGCATTCACAGAGGTCTTAGTGAAGTCGTCAGTGGTATGGCACTGTCCACTACTGTTTGCTGACATCTGATGCTCATGATTGACCACTCGAACACATTAGGGTTGTGTTGCTCCTGAGGTCTTTGCTATCACTGCTTTAGACAGTACAGTGCAATGACTTGTAAATCTTCCTTATATTTTTTGCAGAAACGTGACCAAAACAAGACAAAGGCACATCTCTCTCATCAAATTGAATTGCTTTAAAGAGTTTAGCCAATTTCAGACATGGAATCAATTCATCGTATGCAAAGGATGTTCTTGGAATCTTCCCTGGTGGTGTTATGAGAGAATGCTATTAATTTTATTTCCAAAATAGTTCCTCCATCTAACTAGATGCTGTGGATGATTTTGTTTTATCTATCTATCTATCTATCTATCTATCTAGGATATGTTTGCCCCTTGCATAGCTCATTCTGTAATATAGTAATTGACTTTGAACGATAAAGTAGTTAACTTTTTATTGTCAGGTTGTAAGTATAAAAGACAGGAAGACCTGAAACTCTACATCTGTATTGAGGTATTAGGAAGCAAAGTGGGCAATGTCTTTATTATTATAGAGTCGACTCTTAACACTGTGGCAGGTGGAGGGACCATGGTGTGTTTGGGCTAGTATTCATAGAAATGGAATCATTGATCTTTAAAGCAGGTCATATTCTTAGAGATTTCACACCTAGGACCTATTGATGACTTACTGATTAGCTGGGATTTTGCTCAGAAATAAAAAGTAATCTCTGATCTATAAGATTTTCAGTTTTGTTTGGATTGTTTTTTGTAAGTGCATTTTTATTGTTATGAAAGCAATTTGATTTTGATTTTTTTAAAAGAACGATTAGTGTGCTTCCTCTTAAAGTTGATTACACAACCCTAAAATGTGTTTTGTGCATTTCTTTGTTACTATAGTTACTGCGTGTTCTGTATCTTCTCGGTATTGCCCTTAATATTGATAGTGTTGGAAGAACCATGATGGCAGAGAGGACTTCAGAAAGATCTGTTGTTGGGGGCTTCACCTGGGGCTGCTGTGATAAATGAATTTGGTAAAAAAGAGACTTAATTGTGTATAGCTGCTGCTTCTGCTGAACCTCCCAGAAACTGAGCTTCCCATAGCACAATGGGAGATGTGCTTAGAATCTGTTTCCTAGTAACCAAGAGTCCCTAGTAATACTCAGTTTCTTATTTGAAAGTGGAATTTTTTTATAGCCTTATTGCCTAATGGGTTATCCATTTTGTACTGCAGTTTCGTTGGTGTGAATGACACTGGAGACAGTTGTCCCAATTTCAGATGCTTAAATGAACTTAAAGTATAACATGTTTATTTTTATGTAAATTGGAAGTTGCACCTGAGATGGTATAGTCCGAGGTAAGAAATAGTGAGCTAGTGCTCATTTATTGTACATAAGCAAAGGTGAGTAAGTACATCCAGTGGAGTGGAGTATGAACGAAGAAGAAATTAAAACCAGAGAGGTATTGTAGGAAGGAAGTCTGGTGGCACCGGTGTTTTCTAAGGGCATTATCCCCAAAAGCAGTCTGTGCAGCAGGTACGAAATTATTGCCGGTCTGCAGTTACGCACCCTGGGGGCCCAGTGTGTTTCTGAATTCATGGCATTTTAAATTTTTAGAGAGGTGGGACAATGTGGGTACTTTGTATTACATATTGCCCCTCCATCAGCAGTTTTTGGTCAAGTATCCCATAATTGAACTGTTTCTTCAGAGAAATACAGAAAAAGTTCACCCGTAAGTGGAATCATGACTATAAATAGCCCCAAGTCATTCAGGTCAGATTTTGCTACAAATGAGTTCTCTGCCAAAGGAATCTGCTGCTAACTTTAAAATAACAATAAAAACTGGTTTACGGAACTTTTTAAGTTTCGCATTTGAGGAAAAGGGATTATGGACTCATATTTCTATTTTTACAGTTAAGTAACTGTGTAGAAAAATAATTTTCCCAAGGATGCTTGACCCCGTACTCCATATGACCACTCAGTATACCAGGCTCTGGTGTTTCCGGAGTAAGAGCAGATACATGCAAAAACGTTTCATTTTTTTGCCTGCCCTTTGTCATCACCTCATTGTTTCTGGTATTTTTATGTGTCACTGAATTGTAGAGACAGTGTAAGTCAACACTGGCTTTTCCACCTCATTCTTTTCCATCTAAATCTAAATGATTGTGCATTTTGACCAGGTTTTAGTGCAATACTGGGAAATTTCAGCACTGCAGATGAAATTAGGAAGTTTCTGTTCGTTGTTTTCTAGGAGACCTGAATTGTTCCTAACATTTTCAAAGGTTCTTTATAATGTATGTAGCCCTGCCCTTTGAGAGCATTTTGAATATTAGGTATCTTCTACTGGTAGGTCTTTATTAACAATCTCTCCTTTTTCATAAAATACAAAATTAGTTTACTTAACAGTAAACTGGTGCATGTTTACTAGTTTATGAGTATATGTAGAAACAGCATGGTATTTAAGATTTTGCTGTTTTTCAGGGTTTAAAACATACCTGTTGGTGTTTTTCTTGCAAATTAACTGCAATTTATTTAATCATAATTGTCTTTACTTTCTCGATTTGATTTGAATGGGGCAGATTGAGAAAACTCAGGATAGGCTCATGATGTCAGGCCGAAGATGTTTTTTTAATGGGCATTACAGCCCAGCTGCTTAGATTCTAATCCTGCTGTCACCTCACTTCCTTATGACTAAAACGGGGCTCCCTGTACTACTGATTTCCAAGGGCTGTCAGGAGGAGGGAGGGAAGAGTACTTGTAACAGGTTTAGAGCTGGGCGGGCACATGGGGAGTCCTCAGGGTTGGCTCTTAATCCTTGTCACCCCGAGAATTAAGGTTTTAACCTGACATAGATCTTGTCAGATTTGTGTTTGAGTTTCAGCATTTTGTCCCCTCACCTTCAAGTAAGTGGCCTTGGCGACCTTCCGCCTTGCCCTGCTCCCCCCAGACTCCAGGAGTGCACGGTGGTGGGGGAGGAGGGGCGTGGGCGGGACCCCGGGGACATCAGCCCGTCAGCCCGGAGCTGAGGGAGCCTGTGGCGGGCTGATCTGCTTCCACTGCGTTAGCCCAGAATCAGGGAACCGGAAGGCTTAGTGAATGTGTTTGCTAAGTTTCTCGTTAGGATGTTTTCAAAAATATTTAAATAATGAAGATACTCACCTCTGATGAGAAATGTCCCCCAAATCTGTAGAGATAGAAGGTAGATTGGTGTTGCCAGGAGCTAGAGGAGGGGATGGGGGAGCAACTACTGTAGGTATGGGGTTTCTTTTGGGGGTGAAGAAAATGTTCTGGAATTGGAGACTGATGATAGATGTACAGTCTTGTGAATGTATTGAAAACCTCTGAATTATATGAGGGCTGTCCGGGAAATATCCAGCCACACAAATAAAGGCAGTCAGGGCTGGAATTTTTCCCGACAGCCCTCGCATATTTTAAATGGGTGAATTTTATATAAAGGATGTGAATATATGCCAGTAAGAGAAGACCTATCTCACAGGCATATCACACTTGGCACATTATTCCAGATCTCTTAGTCTGTACGTTTTTAAGTTACGCAGTAACTACTGAGTTCATTCAGTTACCACGTCCTGGGTCCCTCTAGCGAATGAAGCCGGAGCCAGGACGGGGAGGCCCTGAGCCCAGAAAGAGGAGCAGTGGTTGAGTAATTTTAATGATCAGGTCCAGACTGGCGCCGTGCCCAGCACAGGGTACTCTTCATAAATCATTACTCCAGGAATGACTGAGTGAACGGACAGACGAATGAACGGGCTGGGTTGTGGGGTGTGCGTAGAATTGGGGAGGAGACACACAGACGTGGCCGTGAAAATCTTCTAGGCCATGTGTTAGGGAGCTTATTTACATCCAGAGTGTTTGGGGGGAATTATGGGAAGATGCAGACAAGGGGATGGAAGTACCCGATTTGTGTTTTCTAAAACTTGGGTGATCGTATTGCCCAGTAAGGCATCTATCCATAGGCCTTCTGTGAGGCAAACACAGCGTCGTGGAGTTCGCTCGGCGATTCACGGGTTCCATTCGCAAGTCGTTTCGTCTCTGGGCCCGAGTCCTCGCCTACACACGCGGCCGTCAGAGTGGGAGCTCGTCTCTTCCTTCCACAGTACAAGACCTGTGATGTCACGTGGAGGGACAGGCGCCGGCTCTCGCGCTGGGGCTTCAGAGCTGAGCCCCTTCTGTGGGGTTCTGGGGCCTGGCGTGCTCAGCATCACCCTGGCCGGTCACAGCGTTGGGATGACTGAGATGCTTGTGGGTGAATGCTCAGGTGTTCGGGGGTGCTTCCAGTTTTGTGGGTGACAGTAACGCCTGTGTGTTCTTCCTTGTTGTCTGGGTCATGATCTCATGCGTATACCACCATTTGTGTTTGTTCGGACACTTTGGTCTCTAAGGTAGTGAGATAAAACTATTAGATTTTAGTAACTGTAAGTGGAGTGAGCGCTGTATCTAGTTGGTAATTAGGGCACTCTTCCTCTGGAGGTTGGGGAGAAGGCTGTAACAGTGTCTATAGTCGTTGTTGTTTTTTAATTTGGGGCTTAAGGAAGAGATAGGCTTTTAATTTAGAGAATCCAGAATTATCCAATTTTTTTTATGAATTAGGATTTTTTTCCCACTTGAATTCAGTATTCAGTGGCGTCTTTCTCATTGTAATGTTACCCTGTAATTTCTTCTGTTGCTATAGAAAGACTTGTCAGGTGAAAGGGTAACTGGGCAGGGGGCAGGGGGCAGGGGGCAGTTACAGGAAGAGAAACCCTCGGGGCTTGGTGGCCGCCTGGCCCAGGACGACGGGAAGGCCCGCGTGCTGTGTGGGAGACGTTGCCTCCCATTTCCTGTGTCACACACCCTGCCACCTGCTGTGTCGCTATACAAAGTAACAGTACTGTCGGACATTGCTGCTTAGGAAGTCTTGTTTTTGACTTGTCAGGAAGCTGTTTCTGTTGTGGTCCCACAAAAGGCTGATCCAGGAAACGTCTCTCCGGGCTCTAAATTGGAAAGGTGGTGCGTGTGTCCGTACCTGCTGTGAAGTTAGGGAATGGGTGATGGAGGGAGGAAGAGACGCGATGAGTAACTTGGACTTGTGCACGATTGGATGCTTTCTTTACACGTGGGTGGAAGAAAATACTTCACATTGTGTTCTGCAGCGATGACCCTGTGGGGTTTCTCACTTGGAAATTGAAACAGTATCCAGATGCAGCTGTAACTGAGAATAATAAGAGGGACAGTACAGTCAGTGTTTTTCTCCTTTGGACACTGGGAAGACGGAGACTACGGCCGTGTTGCTGTTTGAGATACATGTGTAGACGCCGTGCAGTCCCTCCCCATCATGCACAAAGCCGCCTCCTCTCTAGACTTTATGTGTAACCCAACAGCCAGCATTCACGTCGTGTCTGCAGTCATCTGGGGACGCGCACAGAACGGAGAAGAATTTCGGTCCCGACACGCACGCGCTCGGCCGAAGCGGAAGGCGATGCCCTGCCCTCTCGCTCCAGCTCACATACTGTAAACGTGTCCTTTTCATGGGCTCCTTAGTGCCGTGTCTTTCACATATTTGTGCTTTTTCCTCCCTTTGCTACCTAAAACGGCCCTCAGGTATCTCGTTTTCCTAAACGCAAGAAGGCTTTGCTGTCCTTTGGCGAAGAAATACGTGTGTGCTGCGTAAGCTTTGTTCAGGCATGAGTTTGTAGCACTCTTCGCCATGAGTTTAATGTTAATGAATCAATCATACAAGGCTATTAAATAAGGTGTCCTAAAACAGAAGCACATGCAAACCAAGGTTATGTATTGATCTATTGATAGAAGGTGGCCAGAGGCTCGCAAAAACTAATCTTGTATTTCCTCTAGGAGCAGTGCTTCCGTATTTGCTAATTCATTGCTCATAGTACCTGTGCAGAACGTGAGGACCAGGCCTAATGAGACTCGACTGTATTTGGACTAGCAGCTTATTGTTTCTCAGTACTCATGGTTCAAATGGCTGCGTGGACAGGAATTTTTGTGCTTTTTTAAGATACAGTATCTCTTGTGAATTAAGGGAGCTGTTCAGTTTGGAGCTAAGAATGAATAATTGCATATAGGTAAAGTTTGACTTTCTGAAGTCTGTTACTTGGGAGTACCGTCTGTGATAACGTGACCCAAATAGCTCCTGAGTGTAGGTAAAGTCTTGCTACAACAGATTCCAAAGACTGTGGAGCTTGGGGACGTTTCCTTCACGTGGTCCTTGGCGCAGATGACTGACTATCTCGGGCTCGAAAGTTCCTGGCTAACTGCGCGTATCTCTCCACTTCAGGTGAGGTCCTGAGCTGACAGCCAGGGAGGTCCATTCCACTGGTTTTAAACACTGTATTCCTTTTCCAGAGATGCTGGAACGGACCCAGTTTGGACCTAATGCAGAATCTTTTTTATATGTTACTGGAGAGGACCTACTTCTGCTTCTGGTAGTGTTCAGCTAGGTTTTTTGCCAGTCTTTCTGACGGGCCAAAAACCTCTCAGAGTGCTAGCAAGATAGGTAGGGCTGTCTGGGAACAAGCCTAAGAAGAGACAGGAACCACAGAGGTAATCCTTACGCACGTTTTCCAATCTGCAAGAAATAACTACAAAACAAAGGTGTTGGCAGTCTCCCAGGGGCCAGGGAGTCAGTCAAAGTTTAGGACTTGTCAAAGATAGGCAGTCTGATAACTCTCCTGAAGGGACAGTCATCTTCTGGGTAAGGGACAACAAAATATGCCATCCCGTGAATAGGCTTAGAGCCAGCTTGGCATCACCTGGGTTATCCAGGAGCACTCCAGCCTTGAACTTGGATTATGGTTGAGCCAGTTGGGTCTCACTCCCAGGTTCCTGGCCATAAGCAACTGAACATTCTTTTGTAGGAAGGTACAAGGTCTCAAACTATTCGTGTGTGTGTGTGTATGTGTATGTGTGTGTGTACATACATGTTTGTGTGTATATATGTGCTTTTAAATACATTGTCTAGCACATAGAGATAACCAGGCATGTAAGAAAACAAGGTATAATGAAAGAAAACCAACAGAATAATAGGCAAGAGAAGTAGGCACATTTCAGATATTGGAATTCTTAGACATTCTATAAGATAACTTGTGTTCTATACTCAGAAAAAGGGCATGGGAAACACCAAAAAAGGTGATATAGATTGGAACACAACCACATCACTTTAGAACTGGAAAAAAAAACATTGCTGGATTTAATTTGCTGAATGTTTTCCATCTGTTTCAGAAGAAATAATGGCCTGTGGTTTTTCTTACTCATCCTGCCCCTGCGTGATGTAGTATCAGAGTTACACTAGGTTCACAACATGAGGTGGAGAGTGTTCTTTCTTTTTCTCTTCTCTGGGAGAATTCTAAAGAAAATTTATTTGAAATCATGAAATTATTGAAATCAGATGGATAGCAACAGTAGTCATACGTGTCTTTTATAGACTTCCAAGTCATTGCTGTTGGGCATGCATAAATTTCTGTCATTTATGGAGTGTTTTATAAGGAAAAGTGATGCATTTATTGGTGCTTCTTGTGCTCTTATTTTCTCCTAAGCTCTGTGATCTTATCACTTAGAAAAGACTAAGTATTGGGAGTTCAAGAGTGATATTCGCATGTAGAAATCACGTGCTGTTGTCTACGATGTACACGTGTCCCATACTGTGTGTGGTGGAGTCTTTGATCACGGCTGAGAGGTGAATGTACGTAAAGCCACATCAGCGTGGCTCATTAGCATCCTTCAGTCTTCACAGGGTCCTGATTGAAAGCTGGAACTGTTGGGTGCTGGCAGACTCGTCTGTCGGGTCCTGGAGAAGAGGGGACATTTTCCATATGGACGTGATTGTACAGTAATAGTGGGCCAAGTCACGTGTTTTGTTAATGAAGGAAAGCTGAGGACTTCAGTAAGGAGGAGCTGAGCACAGAACACCTTTTCTGTCTTCTCCATCAGAGAGGATTTAGACACTCTCCATGTTAGAAGAAGTTATCTTTTACATTCTGACCTGTTAATTTTGTTTTAATTCAGTCATAGTGGAGTCTATAAGAAACAAAGCCTTGGAAATTCTCTCTTCAGTGCTGTAAGAGTGAAAGATGAATGTTTACCTAAATATCAGCTGAATAGAAGTTAATTAAAACCTCTTTTGTTTGTCTACCCTTGGATGTATGGATTGGACTGCATCTCATTTAGTTTTTAAGAAAACTTACTTGCTCCCAAATTCACACACAGTCTCAATCCCACTGAAGTGAAAAGAATTGTACTGAAAGGCTTGTCTGCTGCTTATATGTTTGTCTAATGGAAAACATTTTCCAAAAATAGCTTATTAAAATTATAGATACATTTGAGCAGGATTGAAAGGAATTTAAAATTAGGAAGTAAACTCTCAGATTATCTCCAAGTCCTGCCCAGGTTTGAGCCTCTTCCGCCATGGGCTCCAAGTGGCTCTCTGGCCCCGTGGTCTCAAATGGGTATTGATCAGGCACGCTGGCAGTCAGATATTTCCTGGCATACCCCCATAGTGTATGCGTATCGATTTATTCATCCATGCTACACTTACTAGTTTAACGTGTCATGTACATTACAAGTATAGAAAGTTTAGAAGAATAAGACAATGAAAGAGCAATAGGATTTCTGCTGGTTTTTTCCTGCACATCCCCATGGACCATCTTGTTGGCTCATTTGAATAGCAGTGTTCCAGCCTCCCCATCCTTCCCCAGAGTTAGGGAATTTACACCTTCTGGAGTTAGCCCGGTGCTAATTGTACACTGTGGGACTGGAGTGCATAGCTCCAAGCTCTTAGAACACTCAGCTCCTGGGAGAGTTCTTAAAACATCGTTTCCTTTCAAACAACTCAAATTCTGAAAGGTTTGGCTATGGCTCTCAGTCCCCTCTTGCATGGAGAAGAAGAGGAAGGGATGGTCCAGTACGAGTTGCTCAATCTCTCGCGTGCCGGGGCGTATGGAACCATGCATTGCACATCAGGTGGTCTGGCCAGTGTCTATAAATGTTTCTGCAGCTGTCATAAACAGTGTGTGACACAAGCTCGTCCTGTCGTCGTCAGCTCGGATAGCTACTGCAAAGAGAGAGCTTCCTCGCCTCGGCCCGTCCTTCCCGGCAGCGAATCTCAGTGCGCCTGCACCATGGTGCGAAGGGTGGAAGTGACGCGCTCCACGTGCTGCCCACGGTTCGCTGTGGTCGTGGGCCACGCACGCCTCCCGTGTGTGCCTTTCCTGCTCCTTTGGCCCTGAGTGGGGAGGAAGGACATCTTGTCCCACCGAGCTTTGCCATTTGTGTTTTTTAGTAGTGAGGGACAGTAAGACGCTGTCACAGATCATTGATGAGGAACGAAACGTGAGAAGACGCCTCGGTTGGATTGAACCCATTAACGTACCCACTGACTGTCCATGCGCTCATCCTGCGTCTGCCCGGGGGCTTAGGGAAACAGCGGCGCGGGCTGGGGGCGGGGGTGCCGAGGCAGGATGGGTTACCGCCCTTCTCTCGGCCCTGGTTCTGCGATGGCTGAGCACCAGCCTGCACCGTCGGCGTGACCTCTGCGATGGGACGTGCGCCTGCGCCCTACTCGGTCTGGTTCTGCATCAGGGCACGGCCGTCCCCACTCGTTTTGCTGGCTTTCCCGCCACCTCACTTGTCAGTTGGTCACGTGAATGTGCCCCTACTCGTGCTGTAACTTGGATCACTGGCAGCCGAAGCTTTGAGACCGACTTGGACAGCACATCACTTGGCAGTCACAGCAGTTGTGCACGTACAAAAGTACAACAACTTCGTAGAGACCCCACGTGTCCCTCCCCACCATCCTGCGCCTCACTGTAAATATTTCGACACAGAGAAGATTTTACCTTCATGCACAGCGAGTTAAAGAAGGGCCTTTGGTTTTGTTACCTAGTGGCTGACCTTTTCTCTGTTCCTGGAGTAGCCCGAAGGCCAGGGCTGTGCGTGGCGAGTTCCCGTTGGCAGCGGGGGGAACGAAGAGGTGCTCTGGGGAACAGTGTGGGGGCTCCGTGTCCGATATAGGGAGAACAGAAGAAAGGACCGAAATGCAGTCTCCCCCCCGGATCGGCCCTCCGTTCTCCTTATTTTGAAAAGCAGGTACACTTGGGTGAGTGGGAATTCCTTTGAAGTACCTGGCAGAATAGTTGTATGGCATTTTTTTTCTTTTTTGCGTGGTGACCCCAGAGATAACCCCGGTGAGCCCCTGTTCAGGGGAGCCTGGTGACCATGTGAGAAGCTCTCCGTTCTGTCTCGGCGGTGCCGTGCTGCTGCTTGTGCGGACCGGCTCTGGCCCGGTTCTGGCCTGGTTCCTCGCTCACCTCTTTGAGGGAGTCAAGTTCTTTCTCAGACTTATGGAACTCTGGTATTATTTTATTCTTAACCTTAAAAAATGGTGTTTTGCTTTTCAAAATTCGTTTGCTTGTATGTGCTGGTGTATTTTAATGTACCTGTCCCTTGATATTTTAGGTCTACATTAAAATGCTGAAAGATCGGTTCAGAAAGATTGTTCTTAATAGGAACTTTTTCATACTTTTTTTAAACTAGTTATGGATCCTATGAATTTCTGCATATGGAGGTAAGGTGTTAAGTGGAAAGATACATATCACATTGGAATGTTAATTGTGTTTTTACATGCTCTTCAGTCTAAAAGCTCCAGTAATGAGATAAGATTCTCAGATTCCCAAATCTGGACTCAGGGTGAGAAAACTAAACCTATAATAGATGGAGTCATTTTAACTCACGTTTATGATGTGGTTAAAGGCAACATTGTGAGATTAAGGAGATCACAGCATGTAATTAATGTAAGGAACTGGTGAGAGAAGTTTTAGTGACATACGAGGGATAGTGATAGAAATGAAGAGTAAAAATTTTCGTCTGTTTCTCATTCTCTGCGAGAGAGAGAGCCCTAATTCTAGACAACTGGTCTGATGGCTTTTAGAGAGAAACTTCTCTAGGCTAGAGAAGGGTAGTTTGCCATAACTTGCTAGAATTGTTGCCTAAGAACATTCAACTCCTGTTTCCCCAATTCTCTGCTTAGCAAACAACCTTCTGACCTCCAGTTTGGTCTTCTGTGAGGACTTGTCCTATGCAGATATCCGCTCCTGTTGTTTTAATAAGAAAACAGCTTTCATCAAAAATGAACGTGTGGGGGTTTATGGTATATCAGTCAAGTATAGTTCAGTTTGGTGAGCACAAGTTAGTTTTCAAGGACCTAGCATTTGATTGACTGATAAAAATTACATTTCTGGATTTGAAAAGCTACCAATGAGTTGATGTTGCTTGAAATAACCAACCAGGGTTACCCATCTTTATAGTAGATTCCACAGGACTCTACTGAATGGAAACATAAATGTTATTTCTTTAGACATCTTAGAACGAAGGGGTATCTTATTGAGTAATGACAATGCCATGAAAATCTAAAGGGGTGTGTGTGTGTGTGTGTGTGTGTGTGTAGCCAATACAATTACATATATATATAAAATGTGTATATGTATGTATGTATTAGTAGTGGCTATATTTTCCACAGGTGATGTTAAGGTACCAAGATAGTTCCTACAGTTTCTAGGCTGTGTCCTTCATCTTTGGCTATTCATTTCCAGAGGGCAGTGCCCTGAATAGTTATGAAAGGTGCGTGGCCACCAGCTTCCTCCGTCTGCAGGACCTTGCCCTGGCCCTCCCTGTGAAAGCAGAGACTTCCTGTTCCCTCCCCATCTTCTCAGACCCGTGAGCACCCCCCAGCCACACTCAGTGGGCAATGTTGAGTCAGACCTTCTGGGGATCGCAGATTGGATTCTCCCAGTTAGTTTTTTCCGGACTCATTAGGAAGTATGTAAAGTCTTAACCATTATAGTTTGATGCTGGTATTTTTAATACTGTGATAAATGGAAAAATTTATGTGGTTAGACTGTGATTTTATTAGTGTATTAGCTTTATTAGTATTGGCAAGATTTTATTTTTTAGTTTTTTTTCCCCAATACAATCTTTATTTTTACTTACTCGGACTTAAAAACCTAGCCCTAGGACGACATGTTGGCAGTACTAACGTTCTAAGATTTTAATTCTTTTGTACGAAAACTGCCTTTAAAAAGTTTCCCTTGGCCACAAGCAGAGTTTGTTTGGCTTCTAAAGCAGATCTTTTAAGTGAAATTTTGTAATGTTGTTTTTAAACTAATAGACTATTTTTATAGCAGTTTTAGGTTAGCAGCAAAATTGAGCTGAAAGTAAAGCACAGAGGTGTCCCAGTACCCCCTCCCCCAGCACAGACTCTGTGCCAGAGGGCGCATTTGTTCTAATCGATGAAACACAGACACAGCCGAGCCCTCCCGGTCCGTCCTTCTCGTCGGGGTTCCTTCCTGCTGGGCGCGCGGTGCGTTTGCCCCATGTTTAATGACAGTATCTGCCGTCACAGTACCGTGCGGAATGGTTGTTTGGCTCTAACACATCCTCTGTGAGCTCCCTGTTCACATTCCTGGCAAGTACGGATCAGGGGGACGTGGGTTTTCTTTTCTTTTCCGAATGTCACGTGGTTGGGATGGCTCATTTCTTTCTAGCACTGAAGCATCCCATTGTCTGCACGCGCCACAGTTTACTCACCCACTCACCTACCGAAGGACATCTTGGTCGCTTCCACGTTCTGACAATTATAATAAAGTTGCTGTAAACGCACACGTGCAGGTTTTTGTTCACTTTTTTGAGTTAAATTCCAAGGAGTACCGTGGCCGGACCGTGTGGTGAGCGTGTGTTTAGTTTTGTAAGAAACTGCTGAACTGTCTTCCACAGTGACCGTGCCGTGTTGCACTGCCACCAGCCGTGAATGAGAGCAGTGAGACGTTTAACCCCAAGGAGATAGGGGTGCTCGACACACGTCTGATGACTTCCTCGTGCTGGCACCTGTGAGCTCTGTTCATAGCGTCAGGGGGGAGGGTTGACTGTGGCATGTGCCTAAGCACGGCGCTGAAAGGCGAGCACGACGTCCCAGAAGTTTCCCTTGGCCACCACGGCTCGCCCGGAAACTGTGCCTTACATTTTGGAGTCGCCGTTGGAAATGGTCACGATCGTGCGATTATGGCACCGATGTTTTCATTACGTTAGTATTGATAAAGATACCTGTGGCATTTTAGGCTTGTGCCTGGACCTCTAAAGACAGCTTAATTTGGGGTGTGTTAGGGTCAGCGCCAACCATATCTTTGCGCTGGGGGTTGAAGCGAGCGCTGTGGACTTGGGCAGATGCTCTTTAGAATCAGGGTAGTTTCCTGGGAGGTCCCCCCCAGCTCGAGCCTTGACGGGGACAGCAGCATCGTTAGTCCTGTCAGCGATCTGGGGAGCAAGGGCTCTCTGGGCTTGGATGGCACAGCTCAGGAACGTGAGCCAAGTGCTCACGTGCTCACTTCCTGCTGCCCGTGCTCTTGATTCTTCCTGCTGTTTTGGCTTTTCACAACGACTTGTGTAGGTCGGAGGACTTTGGAGGAAGCAAAGGAAGCCGATAGTTTTTTGAATTGGTGAAAGGCAAGTAAGAGCCAAAGATTTTCCCCCATGTCATTCCGTTGCCATCAAGGGTGCAGTCTGCACTGCTGTGCTGTCCCGATCCCTGTACTGGGGCCCTTTGGTTGGATTAGTGTTCACGATGACGGAGCTCCCTGAAAGTGGGCTCTCCTCTGTGACGTGGGAAGGGAATGGGAGGGTCTCGAGCAGGGCCTCCTGCCACCTGGGCGACGCGTAGCTGCTGCCGTGTGGGAACGTACACGCAAGCATCACACCTGGAGGACCGGCCGGCCTGCCACCCACGTGCCATCTGACGTGTGCGTGTGTCTTCAGGGACCGAGACTGGTGTGCGCACTGCTCCGTCCAGTATTGAAGAGTTCTCATCCAGAATCCCCTCTGGCTCCCACCTCGTGTCTTCTGAGCCCTAACATGGAATTTACTGTACGAGCACGTGGAATAGACAACCCCAAATACTAAGCTGTTTCTCATTCTCTCTTTAAGAAGATTTTTAAAACAGGCTTTTGCAAACTTGAGTATGTAGAAATTTTAGGGTTATATGTAAAAGAATCAGTTGTCTATTTAAAATGTTTGCTTTATTAACTTAGGTGTTTTAAATAACATAAAAATTAGGATATTTTCCCATGTTCTTACATCTTACAGAAATGTCAGTTCTTTACATGATTCTGTGACATCAGCCATTGTTAGAGTCACTTTTTAGCCATCAGCCGTTTTCCAGATCATATTTCATATATGAGGGCTGTCTGAAAAGTATCCAGCCATGCAATATGAAAAATAGAGGTGACTATGGCCGGATATTTCCATGAATATTGTTTACAGTGCCTCTAAAATCTGTATGCGATTGCTGTCCCAGACATTTTATCTTAAACCATGTACACTGATTCATATCACATTAGTATATATTTTGATTTTTTTCCATTTGTGCTTTTGTTTTATACTTGGGACCCTCACAATATAACCACTTACTCTCCTGTTTAATAAAGTATCCTTTAAAAGGCTTATTATTTACAGTATTCATCACTTTTCATTTAAAAGCAGTACCTTCCAGGGACAGTTACATAAACCTGGGTTAATTTCCCTGCCTCTCAAAAAACAAAACAGAAAACCGTCTATTGTGTGTTCTGTGTAAGCTTCCCAAACTTGTATTACTTGAGATCATTTCAAGCTTCATCAGGCTTCCCCACTGCAATTTGTGGCCTCACATGAAGTCATTGGGGAGCTTTGGAGGAACTGCAGTGCAAAGCAGCTCTCTGTTTTCTGAAAGGATCATTTATGGGAGCAATTCTTTTACTTTTGCAGGCATGTGGGGCATGTAGGACCAGTCTCTGCCCTTATCTGTTCATGTATTCATTTAAGTTCGCTGTGGGTTCCTTTATAAAATTCTGTCCTTCCGGGTGACAATAACCAGGCATTTTATCCAACGCGAATAATTCTCCCAGGGCACAAGCTGAGGCATCAGGAGAAGCACTGACAGGAAGTGCTGTTGAGGGTGTGTATTCCTGGTTACTGTGTCCTAAACACCCACTGTATTTTATCAGGTATTCAGAAGAGGCACCTAAATTTGTCCACGTGTGTTTTGTAAGCGTTTGTGAAATCGTCCACTTGGGATCCGTCTGCCCTGTTGGTGCCTTCGCTGGACCCTGGCACAGCCCGCTCCGTCCGTGTCGCTTCCACTACTAGCCTGTCACCTTTTTGAGGGCAGAGGCCATACCCATCCTCACGTGTCGTTCCTTTAGGCGTCAGTGTGCGCTTGGAAATGGAGTTAGAAAGTGCCACTAAAAAAGGTTATAAACATGTTTTATGCATTCGACAGGTGTAGAAAACGGGGGGAAATGGGGTTACACTCGTGCAATCCTTCTGCCTGTTTCCTGCCTCATTCTCATGTGCCTTTGGTTTTCCATGGCGATCGTGCTCCTTTCTCGGTCCTCACTGGACACTTAGGAACGTGGCGCGTCTGACCCTTAGCACGCGTCTGCTTACTCTGCTGGCCTCAGGAGAGCTCTGCGAAGGCTTGGAAAAGGCACTAGGTAGCTGTAAGCAGGCAGATCAAACAGTGTGGTACCGACAGGCCTGTTTGTGCTGAGGTGCACGTCTGTGTGACACGGCGGGCTGACGGTGCCGGTGCTGTGGAGAGAAGAACAGGGCTGGCAGCCTGGAGCGTCTCCCTTGACGTCCCCGGAATCGCTGTGCGCTAGTACAGGCCGCACGGCCGCCCAGCGACTCTCACCGCCTACACGCGCAGGTCAGTGGGGTCTTGGTTCCAGCCCGGTCCGGTTAGTGCCGGGAGTGCAGTTGGGTTCCGCTGTCGTGTGGACTGGGCTGATTTTCAGAGGGATCCAGACATTTACTTTTTTCCAGTGAGCGAAGCAAGCGCAGAAAATACATTCTTTGACCTGTCATTTGTCCCCTGTGGCTCGATGTGGCCAGAGACGTTTGATGATTTGCTCAGAAAAGATGCTTCATCTTTCATGGACAAAGAAACCCAGAGTTACCTTTTCCTCACTCAAAGGCAGAGGAACTATTTGAGAAGCTTGTGCTCAGTCGTTAGAAAAGTTTGAACCTTGAAAACAGAACCTTAATTTTGGTTATCCTTTGCAGATGGTTCTGTATAAGCTCACGTGCGGCGGGGCTAGAGCACTTGGCCGTGCACAGGGTATTGGCAATGGCATTACGTAGGTGCAGGAGATGATCTAGGTCTGTATAGAGCTGGAGTTTGAGGTTTCACGTCTCTGATGTCGTTTGTGCTTGTGAGATCAGTTCCTGTGGCATTTTAGCATTTCTCTGGAATGTGACTGTAAGAAAAAGTGCTGAAAATATCTGTGAAGGAGGCCTGCTTTAGAAATGTCGCCGACACATATGGTTGTAGAATCGAGCTTTTTGGATCTGGTGAAAAGTTCATCTTGTCAAAGGTGAGGAAATCCATGTAGGGTGCGCCTTACTCCCCAGTTTCGTACTTGTCTCACTTCGCATTTTAATTATCTGTGGCTCCCCTTAGACACTGTATGCAGTTCCTTTAGGGCAAGGATTGAGTTTCATTTTATCTGTGTATGTTCAAGGACCCTACCTGACTGGCGCACGGTAAGTAGGTTTTAGCCCAATTTTGCAAAGTGGATGAATGAACCACAGACAGACCAGACTCGCCTAGGTCGCTCTCTTTCTCCTGCTGGGTTGCTGCTTATTTTACACGTCGAACACTTCTGTGTAAAAGGCGGCAGCTCAAAAGCACCTGCAAGCACTCGGGTCGCAGGAGACGAGTCCTGGACGTCGGCAGCTTACTGTCCTGTGTGTGTGGTGAGGGGGTATGAAGGGCAGGTGGGATGTAAACCACGCAGGCAAAAAACCAAGTGAGATCATTCCAGGCACTGCTAATCCGATGAAAAATGCTCCATGGACATGGGACATGGAGAACTGGGTTCCCCAGTAAATGCCCCAGTGTCTTTTCTGTAGTAGAGATCTCACCCCTAGCACTGGGCCTCAGTCCATCTACCCCAGAGAGAGGAATCTTCGCTTCTGCCTGAAGGCTCATGCACGCTCCTGGGGGAAGGAGTTCTTCTGGAACCAGAGCTGCTGACAAGAACTTGGAAGGATTAGTTCAGGCAGGTTGGTGGCATCTGGCCCTCTTAGGGATGCCCTGTTGATGAATGGAATTTTGGCCTTTCTGTTTTTTGGAAGTTTTTCTTTTCTTTGATCTTGTTACAGGCTGCCACATACAAAAGGCTTTTTTTTTCTTTTCTTTTTAATGTCCTGTTTTTAAAATAATTGGAAAAAGGTCTTGGAAGGCATCGTTTTAAACTTTATGTCAGTATCCAGAAAACATCATTTCATTGTAGAGTTTTGACCTGTGGTGTGTAGTAGGTGAGTCAACCTACAGTGACACGTCTATTGAGCACCTGTTGTTTTTTGCTGAGGGCGAGCCCGGGAGATTTCAGAGTGGTGATTTCCAAACTGTGGGTTGCAACTTCCTAATGTCATAAAATCAAGGTAGTGAGCTGTGATTAGCATTTTCTAACAAATGAAATGGAGAATAGAATAGAATAGAGTATCAGATTGCATCAGATTATTGCACTATTTTTATCAAACTTGAGCATCATAGTGTGTGTGTGTGTGTGTGTGTGTGTGTATGTTGGGGGTTACAATGTAAAGTGCCTTTTACTGTGTCACAATCAGAAAAACTTGAAAAATACTGTTGTAGAGAATACCTCCCAAATGTGGATAGATTTCTTGCTTTTGAATAAGTTAAACTCTTGTAGCGGAAAAGAAACTTACACAGAGGAGTAAATACTCAAGTACTGAATTAGGTGGTTTGGATAGTAAGCGCTGTGTGTTCCTGAAAGTAAGATGATCATACAAGTTGGAAGTGTCATGGAGACAGTAGCACTTGAACTAAACCTGGAAAAACAGGCAGGGTTTGCAAGGAGTGAAGGCTAGAGAGTGACTTGGAAGAGGGAAGTGGTATGTGGGTGAAAAGATGGCAGGACTGGAGCAAAGGGTTCAAGTCCTGCTGGAGAGTTTGAGGGTCGGTTTGGTGGTATACAATGAAGCACAGTTGTTCAGACTTATGAAAGCCTTGTCTTAACACGCCTGGGGAGTTTGCACTGGGTCAGGTAGTCTGCAGAGATTTGTCCACTGGGGAGGGATACAATGTAGGGTGGGTTTATAAAACGTTTTCCAACTCCTGCCCAACTCCTCTTTCGTCATGGAGCTCCTGGGGGAATTTCTTCTAGATGGGTGTTGGATAGGAGTCTCTGGCATCAGATGAAAGGGACTGGGCAGGACGTTGGCAGCTCTCCAGAATGTAAATAGAAAGGTAGAGCGGGTCCCATTGTGGTGCATGTGAAATACTCCCATGGATGAGAACTGTAGCACTGTCTGTTTGAAATACAGTGAAGGATGGACTTGAAGAACATTTCTTCTGGTATCACCGCTAAATGTTTGCTCTCAGTGTAGAAGGGAAAGCAGATAAGAAAGGTTCTTGTGTTTGAAGTACGGGGAATCTGACCGGCCTACCTGAAGTATGCTATGTAAATACTTTGTCACGGTCTTCTCTTTGCCCTCCGTGTCCCCTCCCTGGATGCAGTGTATACATCATGTAGAAAACAATTTCGGGAGCCGGCACAGAAAGTTTCTGCTCCCTGAAAAGGCACATAGAAATTCTTTATTACTTTTCAGTTTTTTTTGGGGGGGGCAGGGATAGGAGGGCTCTTTACCAATTTTCTGAAGAGAAATTTAAAAGAAGTTTCTGAAATTGCAATGTACACTAGAGGGGAAGGTCTTTTAACTAGAAAATGTGCATTTAAACATGACTGTTAAGAAAAGTATATTTAGACACAACTCTTTCATCTGTAACCCTAAATACACCAGTAATTTTGATGGATGTTTGGTTGGAAGTTTTGATTCTGTGTTGTAGTGGATTATCAAATGTTCTCGATTGAGGCTGGCATCTTGGCGTGCAAGACTGCTTACAGATAATCTGGGGAGACTGCATGCATCTTAGATGTTTGGTGGGCGCCCTAATTTCACCCGCAACGCAGCAGCAGGTCCCAGCTCAGCCCGTGAGAGACGAAGGGCTGCGAGGGACACAAGCTTTGGTTTCTAAGAGGTGCTGTGTCCACAGTGCATTTTCCTGCCTCTGCCCAGAGGGTGGATGAATGGAAAATGAAAGGGGGGTGCAGTCGTTGGTACCCATCTGGTCACAATCATTCGCTTGTGGAGGGAGTACCAGTTGGCAGGTGTCTTCATGATGTAAAGTGTCCATCCGCTCGGCATGGCGGACGCACAAGGAAGCCTGTGTGACAGGCGGCACTCCTTCCTGCCCAGAGGACAGAGGTTCGTGCAGGGATCCGAGAGAGGTCCCCTGGCCTGGTCCCCTCGGCCTGTGGTTCTCGGCGTGCCATTTTCCCTGCTGCCCCGGCTAGATGGCCGTTCGACTGGATTAATCTGTTTTCCTTCTTTTACTGCTTAGTACGTCTCCACTGGGGGTGGTCTGAGGGGGGCGCCCCGGAAGACGGGAGCACACTGCTGCTTTTCTGTGGGCTGTGTGGGAGCTAGAGGTTGTTATTACAGATTCAATTTTGGAAATGAGTGAACTCTCCGTCCCTCCACTTTTTACCTGCTAATCTTTTTGCCTGTTCATTTGCCAGGAAGAAAAACAGTATGTGTTTGTTTTCTTCTTCTAGGAAATAATAAAATAAGGAATTCTAAGTATCAAGTGGATTTGAATTGTGATTAATCTTGTAAAATTTCTGAATAGACTTCCTCCTGCCTCTTTGTGCTAATAGAGAAAAATATTCAGATTTCCTTGGACCAAAGTTGAAACCAGTGTGCCTTGCAGAAACAAGGCAGAAGGGTTTTAGTAGAAATCTTTTATGTTCTTTGATTTCTTAGAGTGCGGTCAGCAAGCACTTGGTGTAAAGGGCCACGTATAACGACCTCAAAGCAGGCACGGAGCACAGGCTGACCACCCGTGGGGCTTTGTGCCCCTAAAACTTCATTTCAGAAACAGGCGGTGAGCTCTATTCGGGCTGCAGGCTGTCGTCCACCAGCCTCTTAACAGTGTGTGCTAAGGCCCGATCTGGCCGGAGATGGGATCGTTGACCTCCAGGAGTGTCCAGCGTGAGGAAAGAAAAGCTCACCCTGTAGATCAGACGTGGATGCTGGGAGAGAATTGAAAATCCCGAATATGGAGTCTGGATTTTAGAGTGTCCTTTCAGTCTTCAGTCAGTCTCAGGCTCCCCAGGTCCTCTCTCTCCCTGGGCTCCTTCACCTTGCCCTCTCTCTAACATCAATACGAACGTCTGGCCTCAGCTATATGAAGTCAGTATATATATATATATATTTTAAATACATACCTGAAATTGCTTCTCCGCAAAGTAAATACTTCTCCGTTGGTCTTTAACCAACAGAATGTAGCACTCTCCCTGAAAATGCCAACACTACCCAACGCAGACTGGGATTAAACAAGTCTAGGCTTCTAGACAAAGAAGAAAAAGTGTTTTCTTATCTTTTTGAGAGCACTGAAGCAAAAGTTAACTCTTTGCTTCCAGGCTCGTTCCTTGCCACTGAGGATGGCTGTTGGCCTCATACTGTTTTACTAAGTAGTCGTGGTCGTCGGGGGGAGGGAGGAAGGACAGGAACCAGGGGGGTGGGGGATTTGGTTTACCCGGAATGTTGACCAGCATCTGCATGAAAAGAATAGCCCCTGTGGCAGGTGGCTTTCTCAGAATCAAACATGCATTTCTACTTGTTTGGGAAATAGGGCCATGAGGATACACGTTGAATGACAGAAGAAATTGGCATGGAGGAAAAGGGGGCGTTTGGGTTCAGTTGGCCTGGTCACCCAAGGCTTCCTTGGACATGGAGTGAGCAGCCCCTGTGGATTTAACGTTTGTGTGTATCTTAAAGAAGACAGACTGCTGATATTCTGGTTCACTGCTCAGGCCTGCACAGTTAACACTTGCAGTTACTTTCACCTTGAAATGTGTGACATGTGAAAGTCCAAGTCACCACTCATGAGTGCCTCCATCGGTTCTGCAGTGCAGCACCAGCGTCAGCAGGTTTTTCCTACCTAAATCTTCAAAGGGTGAGAAGCAGGTTCATGAAGCAGAGTTTGCAGTAGGACAGTATTTCTGAAATGTACATAGAAATCACCTAGGATACTTTTAAAAATACTGATTTGGGGCACTTGCCTGGAACCTACCAAAATGAAACTTCTCCGGATGAGAAACAGCCGTTTGCATTTTTCGGGACGTTCTCTGGGTGATTCTAACAGCCGGGCTGGTGGCACCGTATCACGGCCAGATCCCAGGAACCACCGCGAGCAGGAAAGCCCCGACCCAGGCCGGCTCCACGGGGGCGGCGCCTTCCGGGGCTTCCCTGCCCTTTGACTGTTGGGGCACCGTGACCCTTGTTAGTCTAGATACGTACAGTGACCCTGTTAATCCCATGACTTCGTTAATTCCACTATTTCTTTCTTGCAGGAAGTCTTTGGGGAGGCTTTCTCAAAGACTTCATTGGCAGCCAAAGTATGTCTCTTTTACCCACCCTGTGTGTCTGTGCCACCAGAGAGCAGCCTCAGTGCTCAGTGCTCAGTCAGTGCTGCATGGGATCCCCTCCATCGACATGGGGCATGCTCTCTCCCACCTTCGAAAGAACCCCTCGTCTCCCCTTCACCCGCCATCTCGTTTCTTTTTTTATTATTATTTTTTTCACTTACAGTTGACATTCAGTATTATCTTATATTAGTTTCAGGTGTATAGCATGGTGTTAGATATTTATATAATTTATGCAGTGATCCCCCAATAAGTCTCGTACCCACCTGACATCATGCAGTTATACAATATTACTGATTATATTCCCGATGCTGTGATTATATTACACTCCTGTGACAATTTTGTAACTACCAAGTTGTACTTCTGACTCACTCCCCCTTTTTCACCCAGCACCCCCAAACCCCCTCTCATCTGGCAACCATCAGTTTGTTTTCTCTATCTGTGAGTCTGTTTCTGTTTTGTTTGTTCATTTATTTTGTTCTTTAGATTCCACATATGAGTAAAATCATACGGTATTTGTCTTTCTCAGTCTGACTTATTTTACTTAGCATAATACCCTCTAGGTCCATCCATGTTGAGAAAGAAGAACAAAATTGAAAGTGTTGTGCTACCTGATACTTACTATACTACCAGGGCATAGTAATCAAAACTGCATGGTACTGGCATAAAAACAGACACATAGTTCAATGGAATAGAGAACCCAGAAATAAACCCGCATCTAAATAGTCGTTTAATCCAACCTTCCTAACCATAAAATTATTTTGTTGCTATTCGTAACTAATTTTGCTACTGTTATGAATCGTAATGTAAATAACTGATATGCAGGATGTATTTTCATTGTTACAAATTGAACTTAATGAAAGCATAGTGATTAATCACAAAAACAATATGTAATTATATATTGTGAACTACTTATTTCTAATTACAAATAAATGAAATTTTGTCTTGAAGCATGGTGTAGCATGGGTAACAGTCTTAATATAACAACAGTAAACTACATTGCTACATTTTGCAACAGTATGCGTAAAAAGCCAACGTCAGTGCGAAGGTTGCTGAATATAATAAGACGGATCAGCATCCAGATGAAGTTCCTATGGTACAGATAATTTTGTTTTTGCAGTAGTTGATGATTTTACAGTACATGATTTTACATTTACCCAGTAATTATAATTCATGAAGTGTCGTTTTACCTCCAATACTGCTGCTTTCAACACAGTAGCTGCTTTTAACAGAGTAGCTGCTTTCAACACAGCAGCTGCTTTCTACCCAGCAGCTGCTCTCTACACATGTGTGACTGGTCCGTATAATTACATTATGGTGCCAACCCTGTCACATACACCTGTATTTGTACGGGGTGTATGTGATGGGGTTGGCATGATGATGTCATCACGCCGGGCACTTGCATGTGGGCGTATCTGCATGTGGGCGGACCCGCCTGGAGATGGATAGAGGAGTGGTGTCTCGGTTCCTAAGACCATCGGAAATATGTGTCTTCCGATGGTCTTAGGCGACCTCTGTGAAAGGGTTGTTCAACCCCCAAAGGGGTCGCGACCCACAGGTTGAGAACCACTGATCTATAACAAAGGAGACAAGAATGCACATTGGGGTAAAGACAGACTATTCAATAATGGTGTTGGGGAAAACTGGACAGATAAATTTAAAAAAATGAAACTGGACCACCTTCTCACACCATATATAAGAATAAACTCAAAATGAATTAAAAACTTAAGTGTAAGACCTGAAACCATAAAACTCCTGGAAGAAAACATAGACAGTAAACTCTTGTTCTGTTTCTGATCTGCTTCCTTAAGGCAAGGGAAACAAATGAAAAAATAAATGGGACTACATGAAACTAAAAAGGTTTTGCACAGCAAAGGAAACCACAAACATAATGAAAAGACAGCCTACTGAATGGGAGAAGTTATTCACCAATGATAGATCTGATGACAGGTTAATATTCAAAATTTATAAAGAACTCATGCAGCTCAACAGCCAATCCCATTAAAAAAATCGGCAGCAGACCTGAATAGACATGGCTCCAAAGTGGACATACACATGGCCATCTCATTTCTTTATAGCAAAATTATTTGCAAAATTGTTTTTATTAGCTGTCTCCAATCTTTGACCCATCCCAAACTGTCTCTGGCTCTCATCCCTGTCATTCTACCAAACCATTAGTTGTCAAGGTCATCAGTAACCTCAAGGTTGCCAAATCCAGTGACCACTGCTCAGTCTTCCATCTTTCTCAGCCTTTCAGGAGTATTTGACTCAGTTATTTTTCTTGAAAAAGTTGTTTAAAACTTGGCTTCTAGAATTCTCCTCTATTGAGTCTCTCAAGAGGAGACTTGAGGAATGGGAGTGGCTATTCCTTGAGTCTCCTTTTCTGAGGCCTCCCTATCTACCCCCATGTCTCAAATGTGGGATGTCCTAAGACCCAACTCTGGACCCTTCACCTGTCTGCATTTATTCCCTATGTGTTTGCATCAAGTCCCATGGCTTTCATTTTTGTCTGAATGCTGATGACTTCCAGATTTCTCTCCCCTACTTGGGCCTCTCCCTGAAATCCAGACCTGAATGTCTTAATTGCCTACTTGACATTTCTACTTAGATGGTTCATAAGTATCTCAAACTTAAAATATCCAGAATTGAACTCACTGTTTTCTTTCACTCCATCCCCATCCCTCCTGTGTTCTTCGCTTTCAGTAAATGACAGCTGCTGCTTTCTCGTTGCTTATGGCAGAGCTTACATCTAATCCGTCAGTACAACTGGTCTGCTCCACCCTCAAGGTATGGCCAGAATGTGATCACAGCCCACTGCTTCCATTAAATTGTGACTGGATGATTGCAAAAACAAACAAACAAACAAAAAACAAAAACCCTGACCAGCCTTCTTGTCTCGGTATTCCCCTCTATGGTCTTTTGTCATTGAAGTAGCCAGAGTGATCCTTGTAAAATACTAGTCAGATCATGTTACTCCCTTGTATAAAATCCCGGAGTGGGTTTTCATCTCATTCAAAGTAGAAGCCCGTCTTAACAATGGTCTCCAAGGGTTATGTCAACGGTGTCCAGTCTTTTGGCTTCCCTGGGCCACATTGGAAGAATTGTCTTGAGCCACACATAAAATACACTCAAACGATAGCTGATGAGCTTTAAAAAAAAGTTGCAAGAAAACCTCATCATGTTTAAAGAACATGAATTTGTGTTGGGCCTCATTCAAAGGCATCCTGGGCCGCAGGTTGGACAAGCTTGGCCTATGTGATGGGCAGCCCCTTCTCTGCTCAGCTTCTCTGACCTGATCTCCTGTAAGTTCCTGGAACATGCCAGCATGCTCCTGCCTCAGGGTATTTGCATTTGTCCCTTCTGGATGCTCTCCCCCAGGTGTGTGCCACTGCGTCAGCATTCTGCTCACCTGTCACCTTACCCACATCAGTGAGGCCATCCCCAATGACGCTTTATTAAATGGCACTCCTCCCCCATGCTTTCTGTCTCCACTTTGTTCTCCATCACATCATTTATCATCTGACACACACTTTTGTCTTTATTTTTGCTTTTTATTTGTCCTTTACACACCTCCACTCCCTCTTGTACCCTAAGCCCTACAAATTTGGGGCCTTATCTGTCTGATTCTCTGCTGTAGTCCCAGTGCCTAGAACAAGGACATAGTAGGTGAATGAATGGAAAAAATTGGACTTGGAATTATCAGGATCAGTTATGGCTATTAGCCTTGGCCTAATGGGTGGCTGTGGTGAGCAATTAAGCAATAGAGTATGGATGTCACAGAAGAAAGAGCGTCCCATAAAATTATGGTGTCTTTTTCCTTTTCGTAGCTTAACAATTACACATTTTTAAAATATGGGTTTTAATTATGTAGCTTAGATTTCATTCTTTCTTTCTTTCCTTAGTATTATAATTAACTTTGCTTTTTTTATGTGACATTACATCCCACAAGTCAGTCATTTCCCTGTAGTTAGAACTCTGTTGTTCAGAGAGTAGATTGTTTGCCTCGGCTTGGATGTGTGGGAGTAAATGCTGACTTCAGTCCCTTAGCCAAGGATCTCAGGCATGCTTGTGACCTACTAGCCTGAATCAGGGCTGATGTGGAGCCTTGTAAGCATGAGATTTGGGTTAACAAGGCATATGCCTAGTCCTTGCTTGGAATTTCACTTTGGAATCTTGTCTCTTTTGGTGAAGGTTTCAAATAAAATGGCAAAGAGATGCAAATTAGGATGAATTTGCTTTATGTTTCAATAATGAAAAATATCTGTAGCCTCTAACAGTTATTTGTACCTATTTGAAATTACCCTCTAAGAATGTTTGATCTTCTAGTGTTCAGTCAGGAATTCTAATGCTCTCTGTTCACATCATGGCTGTCTGATGATCTGACATTTAATTAGTGTGGTAAGCAAATCAGTGTTCACACTTCAGTTCACTGAAGAGTATATGGCATTTTCGCCTATTGCAGTTGGTCAGTGTAAACAGAAAGATTTTAATTTTGGAGGATTGCTGCCTTGGCTTCGTGCACTGGCCTTATTGGGGGCTGATAGGGAGAGAGAACTGTCTCCTTCGGCTTAAACTTTAAATTTGGTGCTTTGCAGAAGCATCTAGTCTCCCTAAGAGATTATGGGTTTATCTTCTGCAGTTCATGGTTTGTTTGCCCCTTAGCTCCATTGTTATACCATACCATTATGTATATACATAGTTTATGTTACAGACTTTTATCAGCTTTGAAAAGGATACAAAGTGGTTATCACTACTTCTTCTCTTCTATCTGCCTGCTGTATTCTAGTTCGCAAGGCAGCTTGGAATCGAAACTCTCTGTGCTGCAGTGCTGCTCATCTCAGCATGTCTTTCTGGCATGGCAGTGACACGTGTGTTAGGAAGTGCTTACTGCATGCACTCAGGACATTTGGACTGCCAGAAGCCTTTGTTTATTCATCGGAAAGGGGGGACTTTCTCAAATTGTAAACTCCATTGCATGTGTTTTAATAAATTCACTTGAAAATGACTCTTCAGCAAAGCTAGGATGGTTACTTGTCCTCATTCATAGGTTGTGCGGAGTTAGATGTACTTTCCGTGGGGTTGTCCCTTTGCCCTGTTGGCACTGATCTGATTGATGAGCGAGAGGCCGGGATAAAGGAGCTCCGAAACTCAAGGAAAGGGCTGGGAGAGTAAGTTTTCATAAACCATCTGTTTTGAAGAGGAGTTTTAGGCAATAGAAACTACTGGCCTCTTAACAGGCAATTAGGAATGTTTTTCAGCAGTTGGAACGACAGCGTGTGCCCAGGTCGTCTCAGCACAGTCACATGTGCCCAGGCGTGCCTCTGCCTGCTTCCCGGTCTCCAGTGTCCGCCTAAGGATCCCACATTCAGCATTAACTTGGCCCTGGGTCATGGCGATCGGTGAGGCCGTGTTTGTACACTCTGGCTGCCGAGGTGGAACAATAACAGCTGGGACGCAGCTGTACACGTTGTCCTGGGAACTCCGCTTCCAGCCAGCAGTTAGACTAACAAAATGGAAAACGTTTTCAAATAGTTGTCTTCCATGGACTACTGTTTGTGTTAACTGTTTAGAGGATCCCGTTTTGTAGCCTAAACATCCATCATCGCTAGGGGACTTTCTGTGCCACAACCTTAGGTTTTACATTCCTAAGATCAAGTCTGATGGCAGGGGGAACGGTCATCTTCTGACGCTAAGGAGTTGGCGCAGGGGAACAATAGTGAATCAGTGGCTCCTCATCGGATACTTAAGAATGAACTAGTTTTCTTCATCTAATTCAGGCCATGGAAGGGCATTCTGAAGTTCTATAAAATTCTGTGCAGCCATTGTTGTTCATTACTTCATTGTAAAGAAGGCTGTCTTACAAGAAACTCGTGGAATTCATTTGAGCTGCACATAACAGAGAAGCATTTATGTTCCCCATCAGCCAGTTCTTGAATCCAGTTCTAAGACAGGAAGGGTTTCTCCCCTCCTCGGAGCGATTGGAAACACTTCGCCAGGGAGGAGGCGTAAGCGGAATTCCTCGTCCTGGCCGGGCTGAACAAAGGCTGGATTCTCACTGTCAGGCGGCCCTCCCCTCTCCCTGGGCCGGCAGGAACTGGAGGATTCAGAGCAGGAAGTGTTGGTTCGTTCTGTGTGCTTCATTCTAAACATCTGCCCTTGCGTCCTTTTGTTTAGGGAAGGGATGTGGCAGGGGGCGGGGCAAAGGCAGGAGAACAAGCAGATGCTAAATGTGTTCTTGAGGGTGTGTCCACGGCAGTCAGTCTCCCGTGCAGGACCGTGGAAGGTGTTCTAGCCCTACGGTTGCTGGATGCTTGGCCTCTTTACCTTCAAGTCATACAGCCTGCTTTTGCAGTCTCCTGCAGTGTGAAGATGGGACAGGAGCTGTCATCGGACGGGAAAGAGGGAGACTTTGGTCCAGTTTTCTCTGCGTCTGCCGTTTAGCTAAATCTTCATTCCTTGTCGGCTGTGAAATAAGTAAGATGGACTGGTAAACAGTAGGGAAGTACGGTGAGAAAGAGCAGGCGGTGGGCCTCAGTTCTCGCTGTTTAACGGAATAAAACCTAGCTCCGTTTTCTAGTTTGTGGTTATCCGTGGTTGAGGGGAATTCCAGGTAGCACAGATAAGTTAAGCCTTGATAACTTAAGCTTCCTTATTTATTCAGCTTAGATTCCAAATTCCTTGAAGTAACATCTGTCCCCTTATCTTACTGTCCCTCCATTGCACCTGATAAGAGGATGCTGAGTGCTCCTGTAGAAAAACCACACCTGCACGAAGGTGTCCCCACAAGGTCACGACCCCCTACTGTCTTCTCAGCAGCCTTGTCTCTGCCCAGTGGGCCTTTTGCTATAGTCAGCTTTCACTGCTAGTCTCTACGGTGGCTCTTAGAGAGTACTCTTGTTCAAATAGTCCCCACCATCAATATTCCTGCTGGCTTTGCCCCTAACCCCTTAGCAGATGCCATTGATTTGTCATAGAAATAACTGAGTCATTAGTTAGAACTCTTTAGAACTCTGTAGAACTCTCTCCACAGTCAGTCTTTCCCTTTCTGCTGACTTGAGTATATCAGCATGTAATGCAACCTCTTATCCTATCTTAAAAAAACTCGAGGAGCAGAATCTTCCCTTGACCCCATATTCCCTCCAACAATCATCTCCTCTGTCTCCTTCCCTTTAGCCAGATGTCATACAAGTTGACGACACTGGTGTGTACCTTCCCACCTCCTCTCTGCCTTTCCTCCTACATTTCAGCCCCTCGTGATCCCTGCCCTTGGGACCACAGTCGCTGAGTGCAGCAAGGATCTTCGTGGCTCGAAGCCAGCTGCTACTTCTTAGCCATTATCTTACTTGACTCTTAAAAGCTTGCGACGCCATGGATTATTTCCTCCTTAAAACTCTGTTGGCCTCCCTGGTATTTATGCTCTCTTACATGACTTCCTTCCTTGGGCCTCTCCTCTGTTGTCTCATCCTCTAATGTCTATGCTTTAAATGTCAATGCTCTCAGCGTGGTCTCAAAAGCCAGCTGTCTTCTCACTCAACGCACTTGCCTTGTTGGTCTCAATCCTACCCAAGTCTCATTATCCACCCAGATCTGTATATCGAACTCAAACATCTCTCCTGGGCCCTCAGACCACTCACATCCCACTCCCTGCGAGGTGTGTGCTCTCGTCTAGATGACCCACAGACACCTCAAAACTAGTGTATCCCAACCACAGCTCAGCTCGCCATCCTGCCTCCAGCCCTGCTTAACCTCCCTAGTTCTCCATGTCAGTGAATGGTACTAACTCTCCATTTGGTTGCTTTTAAACTAGAAAATTAAAGGTTGTTTTTAATCCTCTACCTGTGGAACAAGTGAAAGATCTGGCAATGAAACAGAATGTAGCAGGGTTTGCAACACGGAGGAGGCTTTCAGAAGTGGCTCCCATGCCCCTGTACGCTCCGTCCGTTACCAAGTCCCTGTCGACGCCTGCTTCAGACATTCTACTCACACCCATCGATTTCTGTCCATTCCAGCTGTCCCTCTTCTTAGTTCAGCCACTGTCATCTCACCAGGATTACTGCCACGTCATCCTAACTATTTTCCCCACCTTTAGTTCTGTCCCTTTTAACCTAAAGTCCACACAGTGGCCAGAGCAACCTTTCTAAACAAACCAGATCATGTATTCCCTGATGGAAATCCTTCAGTGCCTTGTCCTTGCCCTTAAATTGAAGTTGCTTTCTAACATGGCTTCAGGCCTGTCATGCTCTACCTCCTCGTTGGCTCATCTCCAGCCGCTCTCCCCAGTTTTAGCCATGCTGTACGACCCCGGTCCCTTCAGTGGTCGCTTCACTGTTCTCTGGGCTTTCAAATGTGCTATTTTATCTGCCTGGCCTGACTCAGCATGTCGTTGTGTGCAACAGATACTTGTGATCTTCGTTATAGCATGGAAATAGCAAAGTAAAGCCGGGGTCAGAAATAGAAAGACTCGGTTTATGAATGCATGGCGATGAGAAGCACTGGCACCACATCTCCCTACCTGAAGGCGTGCTGGGTGACACCCAGGCGGTCCAACTGTCACAGCGAGCTTCTGACCCAGTGACACCTCTTCCGGACAGATGACAGTCCGCCGACTCCCCGCTTTGCTGCCCTTCCCTGAGCAGTGCTCATGTCTCACACATTGTGTTTTGAACACATTCAAATACAATTGCTTTAATCCACCTTTCTCCTGTTCCTTTTTCCCTGTCTTTGTTCAACTGATGGAGGACTTGTTTTCTTCTTTCCTATTCTGCTTCCTGCCCCATAGCCCCATCACTGCCTTGCCTTTCTCAGACCTCTTTCTTGAGCTGGTAGGTAATAGCATGCTGGTGCTGCTGACATCTTCCCGCATCGCGAATAACGCTACAGTTAATAGAGGGGAGTTCTTTAAAAACTTGAAAGTGCCCTGGAGACCCATTTAGAAAGTCATCAGTTTCTTTTTTATCTTCTAACTAAGCTTTTGCTGAAGCGACAGCATTAAGAACAAATGCACTTTTTAATTCAGTTGTATTTTTGTTGACTGGTTTCAGTACAGTACTAATGTACGCTTCCATTTTTCACAACAAGCAAAGTTTCAACAATGTACATCATAAACACTATTATTATGAGCCAACTTATGAACCCGACTGTAGCTCGTCATTTCTGTGGGGAAAACATACAGTTTCCAGGTGTACAATAGCCTGTTGGACACAGCCACTGTGCCATGTGTTCTAGAACCTTCTTGGTCTACCATGCACAGGGTTGTTCATGTCTTCTTTGTCGAGTTCCAAAGCAAACTGGGAAGAGTGGGGACTTCTTTGCTTGATGCACATGACTTACGCACTTTGATGTGTCTGTCCCACAGGAAAAGCTTTCGACATCACATATGTGCGCCTCAAATTCCACACCAGCCGGCCGGAGAGCTTCGCCATTTACAAGCGCACGCGGGAAGACGGGCCCTGGGTCCCTTATCAGTACTACAGCGGCTCCTGCGAGAACACCTACTTGAAGGCAAACCGTGGCTTCATCAGGACGGGCGAGGATGAGCAGCAGGCCTTGTGCACCGATGAATTCAGTGATATTTCCCCTCTCACTGGTGGCAACGTGGCCTTTTCCACCCTGGAAGGGAGACCCAGTGCCTACAACTTTGACAATAGCCCCGTGCTGCAGGTAGGCGCCCAGAGGCAGCTGGGCCCTGTGCGTACGGGAAGCAGGGAGGTGGTCGTGACGGGGGCCTGTGGGCCCGCTTCCCAGGTAAGGGCTGGGCGTCGAATCTGCCCCAGCAGATGGACAGCTGCATTTTACTCCGCTCTCCTGTGTCCTCTTAGTAAGTGAAGGAAAGTCGTTTCGGTCCTATTGCCCAGCTGACGTTCGTTCCTCTGTTCTCATGCACTGGCAGAAGTGTTCTGGGATATGTAAACTTTACAAATTTCTTTTTTTTTAAAGTTGGATGATTTTAACTTTAGCGCCTGTACTTGAGACAGAAATATTTTGCTGCTGACCTTTTGAAGAGGGTATTGAACTCATCCACATGGTTTTCTCACATTCTTTCTTCCCTCTTCTTTGATTGGACAAAATAAAAAACGTTTGATTAGCAAGAGGGAGTGATTGAAGCTAGGTAGTTAGGGATGCCACTTCCTTCGTGATGTGGAAACTTTGATTGGGTTCATCTGGCACCATTGCCAATCATTACGAAACTCATCACCTGAAAGCACTGGTGTTTGTGACAGGGTGTAAATTCAGACACCCCTGGTATAAGTGTGTAGGCGTGGTGATAGAAACTTTTTTCTGTTTAACAATAGGAAGAATTAAAGACTTCTTTTTTTCTCATGGATTCTGTGCATATTTCTTATGCATCATAATAAAGCATCTTTCTGTATTGCTTAGATTTCTGTGGCTATTTCTTATATTCTGGCTATTTGATCGGGCAGAGACTAGTAAGCCTTCTGCCATACTTGGCACATGAACCCAGAATTGGAGATCTTTCTGACATGTGGCCGAACCTAACAACTAAATGGGGGCAGCCTGTATTAATTGACTGAGATAAGAAATACTGGTTGTGGGTTTGCAAATGGTATGTACATTTTATGAAAAGCTATTGTGATTTCTTAGTGAGGAATCCCCTCTTTTTTGGTGGGGGTGTTCTTTATGCTTTTGTGCCTTCTCGTTCTTTCTCTCTTGCCTTCTTGTTCTTTCTCTCGAATTTATGATGTTCACGACTCTTTTTCTGATTTGGTTGTATGGTTTTGAGTCCGGTTCTTTCTTTCTGTGGGTTATATTGTGTTTCTGTAGGTTGCTGAGAGATTATACATCTTGACCTGGATAAACGCTGAGGTTATGGTGAGCAGCGAGGGTTTGCAGAGGACTTTCAGAAAAGCGTTTCTTGCATTGGCAGTGAGAGGTGTTCACAGTGAGTGCAGAAAGAATAGTTCACTTAAACAGGTGAAAAAGCCAGAGACTGAATGCCTAGAAGAGATGTACAAATGCCCTTTACGTTGATCAGTCAGCAAACATAGTATCTGCTAGCCTTGTTTCTGCCCACACACGTTACTGCGTCTTACTGTCCTGCAGAGGCCACGGTGTGGTCAGTCGGAAAAGGCAGTGACGTACGTGGTGGCTGTGGTTTTCTGTCTCCTTTGCTAACTGTGCCCTGCCAGCCTGTCTTCAAGCAGCTCCCCCAGCTATAGGAATTCTAATGTTTCCTACTCTTTATTGCACAAGAACTCAAGAGACTAAACATGGTAAAGGTGCCGTGGGCACCCGCAGGAGATTCGGTGGTCAGTGGTATCATTACGCAGAAACATTAGTTATGTGGAGGTTCGTGCTTGGGCCCTCGTATCCGGTTGCCAAGGGGGTTTAACTGACTTGACTTTTTGCTGGTCTGAAAATGAGGACAGGAGCCTCTGGCCTCTCCTGCATTGCTGTGTAAGCCTCCTTCTAGAAGCTGCAATCTCCCAGACCAGGGGAGGAGACTTTTCCTGGTTTCATTGTACGTGAATATTACTAAACATGTATTGAGTTAGAATAATCATTAGCATTTATGACAGCACTTACTATAATGTGCCACAGGGTTGCAAGCTTTGTTCTGAGCCTATTAGCTGTATTAGGTGTATTAACTCATTAGCCCTCACAAGAGCTCGTAAGGTAGGTGCTTCCATTATCTCTATTTTACAGATGAGGAATCAGAGGAATCAGAGGCCAGATAGGATAAAATAACTTGCCCCAACTCACATCGTTTTAAGTGGCAGAACCGGGATTCCAAACCTAGAAAGTCTTGCTCCAGTCTGGTCTTTGAAGGTGCCTGTTATGAAACGAAGAGAAAAAGCCGGGATTTGTTCAGCCCTTGAGACCCATGATAAAGGTGTAGGTGTAGGACAGGGGTGTCCAGCCTTTTGGCTTCCCCGGGCCACATTGGAAAGATTGTCTTGGACCACACATAAAATAACACTGACACCACCAATAGCTCATGAGCTAAAGAAACGCCCATGCATAATTTTCATCGTGTTTTAAGAAAGTTTACGAATTCGTGTTGGGCTGCCTTCACAGCCGCCCTGGGCTGCAGGTCGGATGAGCTTGCTGTGGGAGATACAAGAAGCGTCAAACGCAGGGATATGTTGAGCTATTGACATTACAGACTAAGAGATTCCTAATGTGTGGTCAACGTTGTTATTGGAGCTCCTAGTTTGGATGTGGTGAATTCACCATCTCTTCTCCTTTCTAATTAGACTCGGAGGCTTCATGGAGATGAGCTTTCTGGGTTGATCTCTCTGCCAGGTGTTTGGCATGCTTTAGCGTGTTAATCGGGGGTAGGGGGGGTGCCTCCCAGGCTCACGTGGAGCCCTCTGAAAACACAGACGCCTGCAGCTCCTGCCTGTGACATCTCCATGGGTGACACTAATGCCGTCCCAGGAGAGGTTGCAAAGTGCTACTTGGAGCGGGTTAAAGTGTAACCCCCCACTCCACACCTAATGGTTTGGGAGAACCATGATTTATGATCTCATTATCCTGTGTTGCCCTGGGCTTGCTCACTGGCAGGTGAGCTGGACCGCTCTCTCTCCCTGGGATCTTACATCCTCAGGGAGGCTAGACGAGGGTTCTTCGATGTGACGGCAGAAGTATTCCAGGAGGGTAAGTCGCAGTGCACACATGCTCATCAGACCTCTGCCTGTGTCCCCTGAGCTAAAGCAGATCACACGCCCAGCCCAGAACCGGAGTGGACAGGGACCGTGCAGGGTGTGGACATGGGCAGACACGGTCCGTTGGCCTCATTGTTGTAACAGTCTACCGCAGAAGTAAACATCTGACTAACATTAGCTCAGTGCAAGGGCATTTCTTGTAAGGGTTTAGATTTCATAAAACCCAGGGGAGAACTGTACAGCCTTCATTCGTCCCCTCTGCCTTACGGTCCACCTGCCAAGGTGGTCAGTAGTTGGATTCTTCAGTTCTGTTCATTTGCTCAGCAAATGTTATTTGAGCCCTAGGGAAACTGCAGTGAAGAAAACAAAAAATTCCTGCCCTTGTGGAGCTTACAAGGTGGTGATGGTAGCAAAAACAGACACACAAAACAGGGGTGAGAAATAGGGCATTGGAGGGGTAAGCAATTCTTAATGGGGTGGCCAGGGAAGGCCTCGCAGAGAAGTGAAATTGTGGGGAGGGTCAAGACAGAGACTGAGTCTGAGGGGTTCAGGCTGGTGTACTGATGTATAGCTTATACTCGCATGTCAGTAGTGGATTGGGTTTGGAGGGGGAGGGAGAGATGGCACAAAAAGGGTGGGAGGAGGCAGTGACCAGCATACTGGTACAGGTGTCTGCTACGTGAGCGCCGTGCTGGTATTTCTTCCGGATCTGGGGTGTGGGTGCAGGGTGGGGAGCAGGGACCATGTGTATTGAGTACGTAATGTATGTTAGGCATTTAAACGTGTGTTTCATTTAAGCCTCTCAATAGACTTGTAAAGAAACGAGTATTAGTCCTGCTTTTTGGGACTCTGAGTGGTAGGGTCACAATTTAGAAAAAGGGAAGAGTCAAGAAAGAGAAAGATGTTAGGAGGTTAAAGGAACCATTGAGTATTATAATAGATCAAATGCTGAAAGGACGTAAGTTAAGTGATACATGAACCGTTGAGGAAATTTTGTCACACTTATGTCTCTCATCTTTGGTCCTGTTACCTATCTTTTCCCTTTCTGTTTTCGTTTTCTGACAGGAATGGGTCACTGCCACTGACATCAGAGTAACTCTCAATCGCCTGAACACTTTTGGAGATGAAGTGTTTAATGACCCCAAAGTCCTTAAGTCCTATTACTACGCGATCTCTGACTTTGCTGTGGGTGGTAGGTAAGTCAACCGTAAACAACTTTAAAAGTGATTGGAGCTTTGGTTTAGAATGAATGTGGCAACTTGTTTATACCTCTCTTAATAATATTGTTAGACCTCATTAGCATGGAAACAGAGTGTAATAATTAAGTTTTCTAAAACCTTGTCAAATCAACACACTTAGTGAATTCTTTTTGAGCATTTAAGTGGAAAGCTCTATTAATGGACACTATGAAACTACTGAGGAAGTGTGAGACTGACATTCCCCTACTGAGAAGGACCTGACCTTCTGGGATCCTACAAATGAACGAGACAGGCGACGTGTGAATCTGTGAAAAATTCAATACGAGTACAGTCACACGTTTTAGGTAAAAAGATGCCGTATGTCAGGGAACACTACAGAACTCTCAAGCTAGCGATGCAGATGGGCTCTAATCTGGGTCTTGAAGAAGGGTGTTTGGATGAGTGGGGGTGGGGGGTGTCTGTTGGGTGCACGAGGACGGCGATGTCATGAACAAAAGTTTAGAGCTGGGATAGTAATGTCAACCACCTTGACTTCAGGAAAATCTCTTATATGAATTCATGGAGTTGTAAACCAGAGAAAGAGAGTTTGGTAGCCAGAGACTTCAAACAGCTGGAAATCATCTTGGGCTTACCTCCCTTGTGTTAGACCATGAGGTCTCAAGAGCAGAGACGTTATTTCTGTGTGCAGTGTTCCTGGTATGGCAGAGTTGACGGAAATGGTATCCAATGAGAAACCATGTACTTTTTGGTCCTGGTTACACTGTAGGTGGTTCAGAAGCATTTGGGTGTATTAGTATTATTAGTGGTAGTTAAAGCTATGGAAGTGGTCACTCTCTAAGGAAGCAGGTGAGGGAGATGTCCGTGCACCGCAGCGCACGTTAGTATTCATGGGGATTTCCATGAGCTTCTGGGTGTCCCTGCATCGGGGGTATCTTTCAGGGATTCTCACCCCCAACACCGGGAGGGATATCGGGGTACCAGAGATCCATATGCTGGTGCAGTATTTACTGTCTCTCATTACCTTCAGATCAGAGTACTTTAAAATCATTATGGCAGATGATTGCTGACATAATTTTTGACTTGTTTTGTGCCCGCACAATCCTAGGTACATAAATAGAGCAATGTCCTCCCAGTAACCTGTGAAATAGACACTCTCATCTGCCATGTTTTACAGGTAGGGCCCAGGGGTGAGGCTCATCATTAAGTCACAGTGCAGCTGACTACCTTGTGACACACCCATTTCACCTCAGGAAGTAACCCTACCGATGTCCTCAGATGTTGTTAGGGACTTTCTTCTCCTGTCTGATGAATGCCCCATCCCCTACTACGTAAAGTTACCTTTTTGTTCTTCCTCCTTATTCGTTTGTTCCTCATACCTGAAAACTCAAACAGCGATTGCTTGCTCAGGGCCTCAGTTAACAGCTTTGAAAGGTAGACTCAAGAACATTCTGAGGTGGTTTTAGGTCTCTGTACACACACATCCTTGCTCTGCACTGTTCCTGGGACTTTGTGCTGTTTGCTGTTTCTGAGCATCTCTTCTCTGCGCAGGTGTAAATGCAACGGACATGCAAGCGAGTGTGTGAAGAACGAGTTCAACAAGCTGGTGTGCAACTGCAAACATAACACGTACGGCGTCGACTGCGAGAAGTGCCTTCCGTTCTTCAACGACCGGCCGTGGCGGAGGGCGACGGCGGAGAGCGCCAGCGAATGCCTGCGTGAGTGCCCCTGCGCCTCAGCCTGCCACACTACCCCAAGTACTTGCAGAGGGGCAAGGGGGATGGGTGACTTCCCTCTGTTCCTCCTTTAAAGGAAGACTCTGGAGGCAGTGGTTCTCCCACAATTTGAGAGAGTAGAACAGTCCACTGTGTGCACGTCAGAGGGCCGTTGGCAGTAGACATAAACTGTGTCTCCTTCATGAGCACACATTCTAGAAAGGAAGCAGGGTCTCCAAGGTTTGGCACTTGGCTTAGATCCAAATCCTGGCCCAGGGGATCCTGCTCTAATGTGTGGTTTCTGTGGTCCTTGTCCTTTAAAATACCCTTCTTCCTCCTAATGCTCATGTACGCAGGCAGCCGAGGTCGTTGGTTCGCACGTCTCAGGTAAGGTGAGTTCTGGACTAAGACAGCCATTCAGAAGGTTTCTTACCGAAATGACCTTTCCTCTGTCTCACCGAACAGCCCTGTAAAGGTGGGTGGTCTGGGGAGGAAGAGCCAGGCACTGGTGCTCCCAGGAGCGGGCAAACAGAAGGATGACACGGTGTCCGTCCCTTCAGAATGTTCGGTTCATTCTGAATAGAGGAAGGAAGCTCAGAAGACAGGATCTACGAGACCACGCCGTTCTGAATTGCCAGGGACTTAAAAACAAATTTTAAAAGCAGCTACAGCGTTCTTAGGTCCTTATAACCGTTCCTTATCATACTGTCCTGGGAATAAAGGGGGAAAGAAAAAATTGCAGGAATTATTGGCAGAAACCTTGAGAAAGAATTGATGTCGCAACCTAGACTATTTCCATTAGCTGCCTAGAGCAGATTTTTTTATTCATCTTTTCTTTCCCTCAACAAATCCCAGATTTGCAGATAAATTTTATAGCCTCCTCCAGCATTCCTGAGCTCTCGTTTGAGCTTCTTTCACTGAACTGTAGTATTCAGTGTTGGAAGCTACGTGACAAAGGCTGGCGAAAGAAAGAGCGAAATATCCTAAGACGTGACATCTAAATAAATGTCCACAGGTGTTTGGAAAGTGCTCTTTCAATGATGTGGTCCTATTTAGAGTCTATCCAGGAACGTTAGGAGAAAAGCAAGTGGGACACACCGCCCGCTTAGCAAGTGAGCGGAATGCTGCAGCCGAAGGACTTGGATGAGGCACTACGTCACTTTGCTTTCCTCTTGGGTCCCTTCAGCAGTGGGACCCCTCAAAGAATGAAGTTTCTGGGGGTTGTGACAATACTACAGTGTTGTCCCAATGCTGGGGCAGCTGCCTCCTCTGACCTCCTGACGGGGAGGGCGCCAGCGTGGGCTTCGGCTGTGGGTGAGAGCAGTGCAGCCCCGGGGGATATCCTGGCTCCCCGGCTCCATGCCCCAGACGCCCCAGACGGTGTAGGTGGGGTTGGCTGGGCTGATTGCAGGGTGATCTCGGGAGGCTTGAGGGAAGAGAAACAGCTAATGAAGAAGGGACGGGGGCTGCAAGAGTCTAACAATGCTCACGCTTTTGGTGCCAGTGATTTGCGTTTCTAAAAAGTTTTCAAGTATCATACTATAAAGGAGCTGATTCTAAATGAAGGGAGGAAAAAAGAATATATGTATATTCAGATATTAGTTTTAAAACGACATCTTCTGGATCTGTCTGAAATCAACACTTTATTTTTACTTCGTGGGCAAGACACTGTCTGTACTATGGGCAGTCAATAATTCTGAGAAAATCATCTTAATATAAATATAATCAAGAATTTCTGTGTCTGCAGACACTTGTCCTTTAGATACGGCTGTGCCCTGAAGGGGAATAGCATTACTTAGGGGGCACTGTGGCTCCCAGTGGATGGGGTGTCTAGATCTCCCTTCAATGCTGCTTCCATCTACAGAGGCAGGTTACCCAGGTCTGGATATGCGGGGAACCTGGCGCTTTGAAAGTCAGGATCTTAATGTATTTGAATCATCTGATGCCTAAAAAGTTCAGGTAAATGGAAGCCTGCATATAAATTGGCACTTTGTTCTTGGAGTTGGTATTAGGCTGATGGATAAGATTCAGAAAAGTTGACTTGGCTTTTTGTTGTATATGAACAGTTACCTGGAGATGCCTTTCTACCTATTACGATGGTGCCGTTTTTGATAAGGATGCACATTGCTTAGTAAGCTGGCAACCTGGCTTTGTAAACTCTGTTGACATATGGGGTGTGCGTACGTGTGCGTGTGCGTGTGCGTGTGTGTGTGTGTGTTTAATGAGCGGTGTATCTGGTGTTCATTCTTATTCTGCCACCACCTGTCTGGCGCTGAAATGTCGGAAAAAATGGTTCGGTTTTCTTTTGTCTTGTAAAATGATATTTGTAAAGGAACAGGGATCAGACTGAACTCCTATGTTATGGCCAACAGCCTGTGACTGCAATGGCCGCTCACAGGAATGCTACTTTGACCCTGAACTCTACCGTTCTACCGGCCACGGCGGCCACTGTACCAACTGCCAAGACCACACGGACGGCGCCAAGTGTGAGAGGTGCCAGGAGAACTTCTTCCGCCTGGGGAACAAGGAAGCCTGTGCCCCGTGCCACTGCAGCCCTGTTGGTGAGTGTCAGGCAGTGTCCGCCTCCGTCTGATGGGCTGAGAGATACAGGAAGCATTCCCCGTACCCCCAAATAGCAAGCTGTTCCCTAGGCATTCGCGCACGTGAGGTATGGAAACATACACATGCCTGTAACATGTAAATGCTGCAGGACCTGCCTGCACCCCCCACCCCCACTCTCTTTAACCGCCCCGAACTTCCCATGGTTCTCTGGTGTGAGTATAAATCTGGGGTTGGCCCGAGTCATGGTTTTGTAAATAATTAGCAGCAAGATCATAGAGACCATGTGAACTTGGACTGTCAAAGGTTAGCTGCTTCGTGAGTTCTTCCTTGTTAATGATTTTGTTTAGTCTGAAACCCTTAGAGGGCTGAACGTTTCCATGTCGGTGTGTGTTCATAAGTGCGGTGTGCTCTCAGTCTGTGCTGCTCTTCCGGGAGCTTGGCCTTTGTTGTTGTTGTTGATGCCGGTGTATACTTAAATTCCAGACATGGGTCTCAAGGAGCTTGTACTTTCCCACAGAGAGGTGACCACAGTGCCTTGTGAGTGTTGCTCAGCATTGAGGAGTAGGGTGTATGTCTGGAAAGTTTGACTGTCATGGCTTCAAAGCGTATGATTCTGAGAGAATTCTGAGTCTAAATTTGACCCTGAGTCTCTCCGTAACCGTCTAGAAATGACGGACTGGCTTTCGGGCATTGTTTTCAGTTCCCAGTTTCCTCTCTTCTGCATACCGAGTTTGCTTACGTATCTGGTGGTTGACAAGCTCTTTACATTTTAGGTTCTCTCAGCACACAGTGCGACAGCTATGGCAGATGTAGCTGTAAGCCAGGGGTGATGGGTGACAAGTGTGACCGTTGCCAGCCTGGATTCCATTCTCTCACTGAGGCAGGATGCAGGTAAGAGGAGTCAAAACCAAAAGAAAGGGGCAGAATCTGACTGTAGTTGAGTCATAATAATAGATTTGTGGCCCATCTACAGCAGTATAAGCTTTTCCCAGAATAATTGTCAGTGAGATTCCAGACTTGTAGCTATGATGATGATCCAGGGTTGTTTTGTAGAGAGATCAAGTGGGGTTTTTAATATCTACAAATGTGAGTATCCTTGATGAAACTAAATTTAAATATAAAAATGACTTTGGGATTCGTTTTGTTCTATTCTAAGTTTATTAACAGGTAAAACAAAATTCCAAGTGGAATTTCTTTCCTCCTTTCTCTCCTCTCGTTGTTTCATTCCATCTTCCGTCCAACAGGCCGTGCTCATGTAATCCTGCCGGCAGCATCGACGAATGCAACATGGAAACGGGGAGGTGTGTTTGCAAAGACCACGTGGAAGGCTTCAGTTGTGAGAGGTAGCTCCTCCTTTCTCCGGCTGTATTGTGTTTTCTCTGTTACCGCATTTCAAGTACAAAAAAAAATCTTTTTTTGCCTGATGGTATCTTAATCTTTTTCAGATGCAAACCCGGATTTTTTAATCTGGAACCATCTAACCCCAGGGGTTGCACACCCTGCTTCTGCTTTGGGCATTCTTCCGTCTGTACCAATGCCGTTGGCTACAGCGTTTATTCTGTCACCTCTACCTTTCAGATTGGTAATTTCAACCTTTCTATCCCCCTAGAAATGTGAGGCTAAACCTAACGGGATTTTAAAAAATTAGCAAGGACGTTTTGATGGTGGCGGTGCTTCATATTTTTTAATGCACCTGGTTTTTCTTATTTGGCTTTTTAATTTAATGAAAACGTATACGTGGTTTTAGAATATATCATCGTGAGTATACACATTAAGTAAAACAGAGGAAAATGTAGCTTGTGGGATGTAGTGTCTATAGGTACCGTTGTTGGATCCATTTATTCAAAAACTCTCATTGATGTCTCTCCATAAACTTTGTATTTATTTTTATGGTGCATAGGGGGCATGGGTTCAGGGTGTTTGCAAAGTAACGGGACTTGGATTTTCACCCTGCGCTTGCAGACGAGGACGGGTGGCGTGCAGAACAGAGGGACGGCTCTGAAGCATCGCTGGACTGGTCCTCGGAGCGGCAGGAGATCGCCGTCATCTCGGATAGCTACTTCCCGAGGTACTTCATTGCTCCTGGTAAGTGCGGCTGGGGAGCAGCCCCGGCTGATGCCTGCCCTCGCTGGCCTCATTCTCATGCCCTTGCATCACTGTGTCTGCCTTCCAGCCAAGTTCCTGGGCAAGCAGCTGTTGAGTTACGGTCAGAACCTCTCCTTCTCCTTTCGCGTGGACAGGCGAGACACTCGCCTCTCTGCAGAGGACCTGCTGCTCGAGGGAGCTAGCCTGAGAGTGTCTGTGCCCTTGATCGCTCAGGGCAATGCCTATCCGAGTGAGACCGCTGTGAAATACGTCTTCAGGTAAGACGGTCTTCCTTGTGAAATCCGTCTTGAACAGAATTATAAAAGTGGTTTCTGTATCTCAACTCATCGGGCCTCAAGGTGAATGTTAAAGGAAACTCCTGAGTGACAAGGGGCCTTTGTAAATGGGCGCTTTCCCTTTGTTTACCTGTATCCTTGCTAGCTGTATTGTCAGACCAACAGACTCATTGCTGACGTGGTGACATTGTCAGAGCACTGCCGTGTTGGTGGCATACATGAGCACGAAGTGTTTTCTCAGCACCCCAAAGTGCCCCTAAGGAAGTTCATGTGGCCCTTTGTTTCTCTCCAGGCTCCACGAAGCAGCTGACTACCCTTGGAGGCCTACTCTTACCCCTTTTGAATTTCAGAAGCTCCTTAACAATTTGACCTCTATCAAGATCCGTGGGACATATAGTGAGAGAAGTAAGTTATCATCTAATTTAGCATTGTTTATGAATACGATCAGGTAGAAGGACCCATAATGATACCAAGTTTATTTCTAAAGTCCTAATCCTACAGTACTGATCCTAAAGTACCTCATTATACATGAATTATGTATAACAATAAGGTGTTTTTGAACTACTTTCAAGGACCTAGAGAAAATTTGCTTAAATTAATAAATAGCATTGTTTTATAATGAACAAGCCTATTGCATGCAATTCATTATATATAAATAGATTTTCCTAAGAAATCTAAATATAATTCTATTGGCTTACATTGCTTAACCTTCATTTCTTTTTATTTATTGTTTTATCATTAGCAAGCCTTTTACTCATTGGTTAAATTATGAAAAGTTCTAAATTACTGAACGAACATTTGTCACAATTTTAGATAAGCAAAGCTTTTTAAGTATGTCTTTATATTTTTTTTCCTACACATTTTTTCTGTAGAAAGGTAAAATTGGTGGAAGATAAGCCAGAGTGGTGGTGTGGCATTGGAAGTGGAATCAGTGGTGTGGATGTATTGATTTTTTTTTTTTTTTTTTTTTTTTTTTTTGGTGGTTACCTGGTCAGAAATCGAACCCAGGCCGCGGCATTGAGAGTGCCAAAGCCTAGCCACTACACAACCAGGGAACTCCCTGTATTGATTTTTTTAAATTGAGGTATAATTGACCTACAACATTATATTATTTTCAGCTGTACAACATAATGCTTCAGTGTTTGTATATATTATGAAATGATCACCACAGTAAGTCTAGTTAACATCTGTCACCATACATAGTTAACAGATTTTTTTTTTTCTTGTGATAAGAACTTTTAAGATTTACTCTCTCTTAGCAGGTTTCAAATCTGCAATACATAGTTTTATAAGTATAGTCGTCATGC
This sequence comes from Lyroderma lyra, assembly GCA_004026885.1. NCBI lineage: Eukaryota > Metazoa > Chordata > Mammalia > Chiroptera > Megadermatidae > Lyroderma > Lyroderma lyra. The sequence goes on along the minus strand of PVJL010005459.1, from coordinate 35,138 downwards.
TGTATATATCACATCCCCATGACTTACTTATTTTGTAACTGGAAGTTTGTACCTTTAGACTCTTCTCACCCATTTCACCTCCCCTTCCTCCAGCCACCTCCAGTCTATTGTCTGTATCTATGAGTTTGTTTATTTTGTTTTGCTTTTTTTTTTTAGAATCCACATTAAGTTAGATCATACAGTATTTGTCATTCTCTGTCTCACTTATTTTGCTTAGTGTGATACCCTCAAAATCCTAGGATGTGATTTTTGAGATGCCTGCCTGAATATCCAGTTGAAAATGTCTCATTAATTGTAGTTAAAAACATGGATCTGGGACTTAGAAAGAAGTTAGGACTGGAGATCTTGAATTAAAAGATTGTCAGCATATACGCAGTGATTTTTAAACTTGGAAAGGTGACAGAAAAGGAAAAGAAGATGAAGTTGTGGAAACATAGTTATTTAAGAACCATGACCTGAGACTCAAGAGAGAAATAAAATTTTAAGGAGGAGAAATAACAGATTTAGGAAGATAGCACCATTGGATTTTGAATTGGGTGACTAAGAAATCATTGGTGAGATTTTGGGTTGTGTGATTTTTTTTTGTTGTTTTTAAGAAGTGTTAAAACTGAAGTTTGGTTGCAATGCTTTGATAAGTAATTTGAAGGTCAAGAAGTAAAATAGAGGTTAAGGTTATTCTTTTAAGAAGTTTGGCTGCAAGGAAATGAAGAGATGGACTGTAATTCAGGGGTGGGGACAAAATTGCATGGAGTACTTCCAGGATGGGAAGACTTAAGAAAGTTTAGAGTTGGAACCAGTGGAGATATATCTCATGATCTCATTGTGGAAAAAAACCCAGAAGCATATTAAAAGCTAACTAAGTTCAAGGCAATAGTAGAAGTGATACCCTTCAGCCCCAGGTTGTCAATTTATAAGAGGAATATAAGCAACAAATGGTATTTCATAACATGGGAAAATACAATTGAAACAGACTGCGAAGAGGCAGGAGTGGAATGGAAATTAAAGGGAAATGCAATGGTATCATCAAAGACTGCCTCTTCCACAGGCTGATGAACCGTTGGTCTGAGCCAGCAGAAGGTTTTTTCCATTTTTATTTTCTTCAGGAAATGGGAAAGCATTGTGATTATATATATATATATATATATATATATATATATATATATATATATGGCATAATGGCTTTGGTATAATTCCATATTTGTCAAAGTAGCCATGAGTATTAGAACTTGTTTACTTAGTTTTGCTGTTTTATGCATCGCAAGAAAGTATTATTGAGGGATACCTGTTGGCAGATGCTTTCCCTGCTTTCTAATCCTTGAACTCTACAGTCAGTGCCTACTTTTGTGGCAAAAGAACAAAAGCACTACTTCGTGGCTGCAGACCTAAACACCTTTTATCCCCCATAGTTCTGCTCTTACCTCTTCTTGCCTGAGATTATTCAATGCTTTGATTTTTCATATTAGTGATTGGGAGAACTGTAAAATCTGTGTGTGTGTGTGTGTGTGTGTGTGTGTGTTTAAAAATGCAAAGTTTGCTGTACTGCAATTCCAGACACTTAGCACCGGGTACCACATGATTGTTCTAAATGCTATTCTTTAGTTATCTTCTCTGATACGTGGATTAAACTAAGGGTTGATGGTCTCTGCGATTTGGGATCTGGTTACCGTTTAGCATTATTGATTTTCCATGAGGTTTTGGAGAATGGAAGCCAGTTCAGGGATTCTCTTTCCTGTCCCACACACAGGTGCTGGGTATTTGGATGATGTCAGCCTGGCAAGTGCTCGTCCTGGGCCTGGAGTCCCTGCGACTTGGGTGGAGTCCTGCACCTGTCCTGCGGGGTACGGGGGGCAGTTTTGTGAGATGTGCCTCTCAGGTTACAGAAGAGAAACTCCAAGTCTTGGGCCATACAGCCCATGTGTGCTTTGCACCTGCAATGGCCACAGTGAGACCTGTGACCCTGAGACAGGTGAGCAGATGCTCTTTGGGGGCTTTGAGACTGAATTCTCTTGAGCAGATGGGTAGGAAGTGCTCCCTGTCTTACGTGCCTGTGTACTTGCCTGTTTTCTTACACCCACTCTCCAAACAGGTGTTTGCAACTGCAGAGACAATACAGCTGGCCCCCACTGTGAGAAGTGTGGCGATGGGTACTATGGCGATTCGACCATGGGCACCTCCGCTGATTGCCAGCCCTGCCCGTGTCCTGGGGGCTCAAGTTGCGCAGTTGTCCCTAAGACCCAAGAGGTGGTGTGCACCAACTGTCCAATGGGCACCACCGGTGAGTCTGCTCTTCCTATCTGCTGTCAGCACCGCCTCCTACAAAAACACTTGGGGGAAAGGGCTTTGGCCGTTTCTGGAGGTTTGGTTTTCTTTGGTTCAGTGATTACAGTTTTTCTCGTAGGCAAAGTTTTGTAGGAAAGAGTTACACTGTGGATTTATGAGGTGCACACCGGATGCTAATAACAGCGAACATATTTAAGGCCAGCTACTTTTCTGAGCTCTTTAACGTGTTCTGCCTCATTCATCCTCACAACCCGAGGAGGTAGGCTTGGCTGTTGTCCCCATGTTCTGGCTCGGAAAACTGAGGCGCAGGGACACATGTTACGTGACCAAGGCTGCGGGTGACTCCCCGGAGGAATGGGACTTCAGCCCAGGCGTCCTGGCTCCCATGGTGCTGGTCACTGTCATAGCCTCCCCTTCTGTTTCAGGGGGCTGTCCTTGAGGTTGGGATGCTTGATATAAACTGGTAATTTTTAAATTCTTTACATTCTTTCCCTAAATAGTCCTTTCAGTGCATCAGAGCCCATCACATTTAGTTGGGGAAATATGTTTATTTTTTTACAGCTTTGGATGCACCTGTGTCCCCATTCTCTGAGTTTCTTTCTCTTTGATAAGAACGTCAAAGTAGGTCTTCCCTAGCGACGCGGGGAACTGGCAGGGCCGCCTGGCGGAGGAGACGCGGTCACCGCTGACTCTTCCCCTTCTCCCGGTGACTCAGCCTCTGCGGACGGGGAGCTTCTGGCCGGGCTCCAGAGATACTGCTACGGAGCATGAAAATCAGCTAGCTAATCAGACCGGAACACCGAGCTAATCATCTGTGCTCCTTGTGTTTCACCAACACACGCTTTAACCACCAGGAAAGCTCCCAACACCCCATCTCACTCCGCTGCACCCCTGACCCATGCCACGCACAGGGGCACAGCCGCCCCGAGAGTGCACCGTGTGCTGACGGTCCTTGGGGAGAGGAGTCGGAATCAGTGTAGAATTCCGTGCTCTTCTTACCCTCTTATAAGCAGTGACGTCCCAGCACCGCACGCCGACTTGTGCGTCCTCGTACCCACCGCCCCGTCATTCTCTGCTCCAGGGCTTCAGGCTTTGTGTCCCTCGGACGCGCCCGTCGCTCCGGCCTGCCATCAGCGGGTCTCTTGCCGTAGGGTGCTTCCCCGGCTTCCCCCTTCCCACACCCTACTTTTCTCGGCCAGCTCCTGTCTCCTCTGCGGGGCTGGGCCGAAGCCCCCCTTCCCAGGGAAGGCTCCCCTGTCCGGATGCTGCCTGCCCTGCTACCCCAGGTCCTCAGGACCCTTTACTTCCCTGCCGTGGCATCTGGTGGCATCCAACCTACGTAGAAGTGCCCAGGACATCCTCATTTTGTTGTTTCCCTGACTGGGCCGACGGCAGCTGCAAAGCTAAACCCTGGAGCACAGTGGACTCACTCTCACGTCTGGACTAAATGATAAGACATGGTGGACCAAGACCATGTGAGATGATTCATGGAGAGAGGGAGCCGAATGCAGGGGACCTCTAGTAGTTCCTGAGGTGGCTAATTAGGGTGTGGTGGTCTGTATGAGAAGCAGCATAGACCCTATAAAATATTATGCCGTCCCCCTTTCCCCCTATCCAGCTTTAGTACTTTCGTGCCACTTTTTATCCACTTTCTGTGTATTTATTTGTTGCCTATCTGCCCCCTCCCCTCCTCCACCCCCCATTTAAGCCCCACGAGAGCAGGCGTGTTTGTCTGTTTCGCTCACCTTTGTACCCCTAACCCCCAGAATATGGTTCGGCATGCGTGCTTGGTGAGTGAATGCAGGTATTTATTCAGTCGATGAGTCGTTGCATACACAAAGTAAGATGTCCCTCATTTAGAAGACTGTAGGGGAATGTAAATAACTGCTGAAAGTCACAGATCTTTCATGTTTAATTTAATCTTTGAAACAGTCCTTTGAGGTAAATGAATAAGAAACACTTTTTAACAGAAGTTTCAGTGCATGGCTTTGGGACTCTGAAGATGAGCAAGGATGGTCCCTCCTCTTCAGAGGCAGAAAGTGTGGAGAGAGGCGGAGGTCATGTTAGTACAGATGACAGGACGTGTACACAGGGGTGCTAGGAGAGGACAGAAGGACCCCTCTCCCAGCGGGGCAGTGATGATAAGGAAAACCACGGCTGAAAACATCGTATAAGTAGTAGAGCCGGGCTTGAACCTACACCCTAGATTCCAAACCTAACTGTAGCTGCCAGAGGGTATTTCAGAGTGAGTGAGCACTGTTCACGGACTACCAGGTAGCTCTGTGTTAGGTTCTCCACCAGATTTTTAAAATTAAGTGTTATTCGAAACAGATTTCAAGACATTTTAAATATGGATCATATCTAGAGTAGCTCAGTTATCTGATGCAAAAGCAGAACTGAAATGCTGTCTTCATCCTGATTTGGACAAAGATCTCGGATGAAGATCTGGCAACGCTTTACCTCAGAGGCACAAGGGGCCCCGTGCTCCCTCCCCTCCTACCCCTTTCTCCCCCTTCTGCCCCAGCCCAGCCCCATCAGTGGTCTCCTTTGCCGGCCACCGCGGTCAGTTTTCAGTCCTCATCTGACCTGGTGTCTCAGCAACACTGGGCACTGTGGACAGCCCGCTTCGTACCTCTCCTTTCCTCCTCTTGCCTTGTATGGCACTGTCCTCTCCTCGGGTTCCTCCTACCGCTCTTCTCTTGGGTCTCCTCTGATCACTTGTGACTCACAGCCTAGGACTTTCCTGTCAACTCTTTCTAGATTCTCCCCTTAGGTGAGCAACCGCATCTTTAGTCTTCAGAGCCTCTCTCTGCTGCAGCTGCAGGCCCTGTACCTTCTGCCCCTCCTCGCTCTCCTAGGCTCCAGCTACCTACTTGGCACGTCCACGTGGACGGCGGGCTGGAGCCCTCCCTGTGCCTCTCCGTCCTGACGAGGCCTGCAGGCACTACATCAAATGGCCTGGGGCTGTCCCCATAGATGTTCAGGCATGTACAGGAGGTGGAACAGGGGAGGGCAGAAGATTTATTCCAAGGCTCCTCTTCTATAGGGTCCTTGTGGTTTGGTGGCCTTAATCAAAGTTCTCAGGTCCTGGCAGGCGGCCTCCAAACACCTCCTTGTGCTAAAGTTAGAAACTTTGAGGTTCTGATCACTGTTCCCCCCACCCACCTGCTGAGGCCCAGGTTGTGGAGCTGAAGCATTATTTATTTTTTAAATTAAATTTATTGGGGTGACACTGGTCAGTAAAAGTGCATAGATTCCAGGTGTACAGTTCTACATCGGCCATGTGTTGCATTGTGTGCTCACCACCCAGAGTCAGTTCTCCTTCCATCAGCGTTTATGATTCTTATCTCACATCTTTACCACTTTTCACTACTTGCACTGCCACCATCCTGGTGCACACTTCTGCTCCCAGCTTCTCTCTGCTCTCCTACAACCCATTCTCCACACAGCAGCCGCCTGCTGGCAGAATACTTTTGAAATGCAAATCACATTGCATCATTTTTAAAACTCTCTGGTTCCATTGCATTGCATTTTAATTCAAACCCAAATTCCTTCTTGTGACCTACATGGTTGGCTCTTACTGCTTCTACAAGCTGGTCTTGCTCTTCTGGAACATTCTTTCCTTGGATATTATCATGGTTCGTTTCTCCTGTCTGTCCATGGTCATCCCAAGTGTCTCCTCTTTACAAAGCTTTCTCTAACTACCCAATCTAAAGTAGCCCTCACCCTGTCACTCATCATGTTGCTTTGTTTTGTTTTTTTAACTTTTTTATGCTTATCTCTAAAGTGATTTCATTTATTTATATGTCTTTGGATTGGTCTCCCTCAACTGCAACATAATCCTCATGAGAACAGAGACCTTGCTGACCTTGATCGCCATGTCATCCTGACAACCCAGAACCTGCCTGTGTATAATAGGTGCTCGGTAGATATTTGTTGAATGAATAAGTGAACAAACCTGTGTTTCAGGCCAGTTCAGGCCCTGTTGGCTACACAGATATTAAGAACCCCACTTGAGCTAATAATGGTGGGATAGTGAAACAGGAAAGATGAGGAGCAGTGGGTTCAGTACAGTGGAAAGAGCCCTGGATTCTAGCTCTGTCTCTCTTACTATCTATCAGCTGTTCGATTGTGGGCAAGTTACTTAACCTCTCTGTTCCCTTAACTGTAATAGAAACAGGTGGCAAATGATGATCTCCAAGTTCTCTTTGGAAATGCTCTGATTCTGTGCTAGTTGACACTGCTCAAAGATTTGCACATGCCGTTTATTTTTTAAAAGAATGATCCTTCTCACCCTGCAGTATAGGAGATTTACAGTATCAAGAGTCACCTTTCATCTTTCTTAATAATATCTACAAAAACAAACATATATGAACGTGCCATCCCTTGGGACTGGAGAGGTTAATAAACACTGAACCTGACTCATTTAAAAAGCACTTTTAGTGCATGATCTCAGGTAGTCCCCAGAGCAGTTGAAATGAAATAGGCAAACCTGGAGTCATCCTTCTAATAAGGAAATGGAGACGTGCCCAAGGTCACTGCACTGGTCTGGCATAGCACCAGGACCTCACTGTACCTCGTTGCCTCACATCTCATGGTTACACTGAATGATTTGTCACCAGCAGTAATGTGCAAGCAGGCTCTGTGTCACAGGAGCAGCAGAAATGTCTAAGGCCTTTCTTTCCTAACGTCAGACTCTCTCATGCCCAGGTAAGAGATGTGAGCTCTGTGACGATGGCTACTTTGGAGACCCCCTGGGCAGAAACGGCCCCGTGAGGCTCTGCCGCCTGTGCCAGTGCAATGGCAACATCGATCCCAACGCAGTAGGCAACTGCAATCGCCTGACGGGGGAGTGCCTGAAATGCATCTACAACACTGCTGGCTTCTACTGTGACCGGTGCAGAGATGGGTTTTTCGGGAACCCCCTGGCCCCCAACCCAGCAGACAAATGCAAAGGTAATCAGCCATCGGCCGGGCCCTCCCCGTCACAGCTGTACTCATGTGTCTGTGACTTTGTTGTGTGGTCTCTGTGCAAACCAGGTGTGTAATTTTACATTTTTCTCGTGGAGACATTAAAGAGAAACAGGTGAAATTAATTTTAATATATTTTATTTAACCTAATATGAGGGCTGTCTGGAAAAACACCCAGCCATAAAAGCCTCTGTTTTCCATGTTACACGGCTGGATACTTTCCGGATAGCGCTTGTATATTAACATTATCATTTCAACAAGTAGTCAATAATAAATTATTAAAATGTACATTCTTTTCTTCCCCCCCATACCAAGTCTTCGAATCCACGGTGAATTTCACGTTCACGGCATATCTCCGTGAACAGCAGTCACATTTCAGGCGTTCAGTAGCCACAGGTGACCGGGGGCTGCAGTCCTAGACACCACACGTCTAAAGACTGTTGGTAGTGTTCACGGTTTAGTCTTCCTCTCAGGGGATCTCTCTCTCCCTGTCTCTGTCTTCTGGCCTCAGCCTGCGATTGCAACCCCTACGGGACCACGCGGCAGCAGAGTGGCTGCAACCCGGTGACGGGGCAGTGCGCGTGTCTGCCGCACGTGACTGGCCGCGACTGTGGAGCCTGTGACCCCGGATTCTACAACCTGCACGGCGGGCAAGGCTGCGAGAGGTAGGACATCCGGTGCCTTCGGTGGACGTAATCCTTACCTTGCTTACTGTGAGAGGTGAATTTTTCCGAGTGCGCGTTGGCTTGGCTTTGATCAGGAATGTTTTTGAGTGCCTCATGTCGGCAAGGCACCCTTAGAGGCGATACGGGAAAGTCGTAATTAAGCTAATAGGGAGAGAAGGGTGGAATGCAGTGGCCCCGGCTGTGTCAGCGTTACCTGAGCAACATTTATAGAAACTACAAATTGCATGGTCCTTTCTGAGATGCTTAGGATCAGACCTGCTGGCATGGCAGCTGGGGAGTTCCTGTGTTCACAGCTCTGGCCAGTGCCTGTGTGGTTGGAGAGCCACTGGAAGGGGTTTTAGTAGTGGAACAACAGTGTATGCATGGGTCAGGTTAGAAAAAGAGGTCCCGAATAGAACTCAGGAAAATTACTTGAGCCTCAGGAGCTTAGTAGCCCTCAATGTTCTGTTTTCTAATACAAATAACATCAGACCTATGCTAAAAGGGAAACATAAAGTTTGCTTAAAGTCTTTTTTTCTTACCTGAGAAGTGTTGTATGTTCATTTCAGGTGTAACTGCCATGCTTTGGGCTCCACCAATGGGCAGTGTGACATCCACACCGGCCAGTGTGAGTGCCAACCTGGCATCACTGGTCAGCACTGCGAGCGCTGTGAGGTCAACCACTTTGGGTTTGGACCCGAAGGCTGCAAACGTAAGGGGTGTTGGTGGCATAGAACCCTAAGTCCCCCTTCATCCTAGTAAAACGTAAGCCCAGAAGGGACTCTGACAGCCTCAGCTACCCGCACGGCTCACAGTTGGGGCTGTCCCTAAGTCCTCATAAACACTGGATTCAATGAATAGTGTCCTTTGCTAAAATTCTGGGGATTGAGGGCTTCCAGTTTCTTTGCAACCACCTTACTTATTAGCTCTTTTGTAATGTTTCCCATTCTTCCTTTTCCCAGTCTTTTATTTTTCCAAAGAAAAACTTCCCTTTGATTACCAAGCTTTCTTACTGTGCTTAATAAAACATATTGATCAGATTTTTAGAGCCAATAATGAAACAGTGAGGGACTCTGCCCACGCATGTTTGCTGACTTTCGGGCTGCCTTTGCGTCCCACCCTTGAGGCCCTGCTGGTGTGCTTACACGCACACATCTGCTTCTCCTTGGCGTAAACACTTGCCTGGAATGAGGCCTCAGAACAGTTTGGGTTTTTGCTTTCGGAATTCTTTCATTTCTTCCGTGGAATGTAGCATAAGTCATTGGCTCAGTTCAGAGAACAAAGTGAGTAAACAAACTATAAAACAATACAAAGTAAGCATTCACATTGGGTTTTCTAGTTCCTTAGTGAGAGAAATTAAGAAGCAAAGATGTGAAGGTACAGCTGAATTCTTAAAGTGCACAGAAAGGGCGCTGATTAGTTTAATAGACTAATTTCTGTAATGATTAAGTAGCATGAACTGTGCCCCCCTCCAAAGGATCATGGTTTACTTTAAAACTCACTTTTGCTATGAAAATCTGTCTTCTCTGATAAGCAGCTTACCCATTTCAATTCTCATAACTCAGCTGGCTTTCCAAAACCAAAACGTCTGCTTATGATGATTGTACAGTCAGCTTATCGATTGATACAGTCTGAGCTAAAAGTGCATCCCTCCTTCTCCCCTCTGACTTACTCTGTTCTCTTACTCTGCAGCCTGCGACTGTCATCCCGAGGGGTCGCTTTCACTCCAGTGCAAAGACGATGGTCGCTGCGACTGCAGAGAGGGTTTTGTGGGGAAGCGCTGTGACCAGTGCGAAGAGAACTATTTCTACAATCGGTCTTGGCCCGGCTGCCAGGAGTGCCCAGCATGCTACCGGCTGGTAAAGGATAAGGTAAGCTGTCGACGTGCACACATTCATTCATTCATTCAGAAGACACTCAACGGCCACTTACGTGCACTCAACTCTAGAGAAAAAGTGCTGAACAAGGTAGACACAGTCCCTGTCCTCAAAGACTCACGCCCCAGTTGGGAGACAACTAATAAAAAGTAAATATAGAGATACTGAAATAAGTGCCAGAAAAAGTAGAAACCAGATAACTGGGGTCGGGAGGAGGAGGGGGCGGACTTCACACAAGGCCTCTGTAGGGAAATTCACTTAAGGTGAGGTCTGAGGCTAAGAAGGAGCTAGCAAGTGATGGGCAGGCTGTGCCAGGCAGGGCGAGCGTGGGCACGAAGGCCTGGAAGGTGTCTGAATGAGGAGGGAGCAGTTTGCAAGAAGACTGGAGAGGTTGGGAGAGACAGCTTGGGTCACACCACGTGCACCATAGTGAGGAGTTGAGATTTTATTCCGGGTCCAATGGGAATGCACTGAAGAGTGTTACGCTAGGCAGTTCAACTTATCTTTTAAGAACACTCTGACTTCTGTGTGGAGAATGGTGGTTAGAAGTGGGGCAAAAGGGGAAGCCTAGATTTTTGGGGGCAGGGCGTTAGAGGGGGTAAGGATTCGGAGAGAGAAGAATTGAGATGGATCTTGGGTTTTTTGCTTAAGGTAGCCGGAGGCACTGTTTATGGGGATGATTCAGAGAGAACAGATATAAGAGGAAAAAAGTCAAGACTGTAATTTTGGATATTAAGTTGAGATACCCATCAGAGAGCCAAGTGGAGAAATCAGGAAGGTAATCTAAAATGCAAGGGAGAGGTCAGGACAGGTGTTTCCCGCACATAGTGTTTCAAGTCAAAGGAGTAGGCGCAGCAGTTTCTCTTTTGATGCCAGAGGAGTAGAGAGCACCTACCCATGTTGTCTGTTTACGAGCAGACAGGAGTGGAGTGTGCGGTACGACAGAGCGCCTCTGATCACTATTGCTGCGGAGGGCATAGCAGTGCTGCAGGAATACCCATAGGTCCTGCCGTGCCTTTCACTTCCTTCCTTATGTTCAGGTTGCTGACCATCGAGTGAAACTCCAGGAGCTGGAGAATCTCGTCGCAGACCTTGGAACTGGGGATCAGGTGGTGACAGATCAGGCCTTTGAGGATCGACTAAAGGAAGCAGAGAGAGAGGTGATGGAGCTCCTGCGCGAGGCCCAGGATGTGAAAGGTACGGGTGACTGAACAAGCCGGTCTTTGGAGATGGCTCTAATTCCAGGGCCAATTAGTGTGGTTTTCTCAACGTTTAAACTATTCGTAGAATATGAATTATTTGTTGAACAATGTGTAGAACTACAAGAACCTGTCGACAATGTTTTAAGATGCAGGAAGGATAAAACAATTGTCTTAACACATCAAAAACTGTTAGATGTTAAAATTCCAAGTGTTTTCTAAATCTGTTCTATGACCAAGTGTTCTAAAATCATTCTTAAAACATCATCAAAGGTGTGCTTTTGGGTGTGCTTTATCTTAAGCAGCAAAGTTGAACTTTGATTTTCCGTCATACTAGTGAGTGAGAATTTATTTTAGGTACTGTCTCATTTCCTTAGAAATAGCTTTTCAGACTGTCTCATAAGGAAAAAATTGCGATTTTCAAGTATTGATTCAACAGCTACTAAATAAATAACATTTAGTATTTACAAAAGTAAAAATTAAAAATGAGTGCTTACTTAATGAAATTTCCTGATTAATTAGCAAACAAGTATGCAAATAACATAAAAAGTACATATTTCATGTTTTATGTGCATATTTAATGTCACCTGCCATTCTCTGTACGTTGTCTGATGAGTCTGATGCCAAGCAGAAAAGGGATTGTACTTAAGATTTAGAAAACAACTTATTTTAAAACACTTCATTGAATTTTAAGGAAACTGAGTTTTCAAAACTTTAAAAGTAAAAAGTTTATTTTAAATAATTCCCTCTTTGAATCACTTTATAATTTTATGTTTATTTCTTACTCTCCGAATTACGGTCTTTTTCTTAACATGCACAAGTTCTTTTCTTTGTTTTTTTGGGTAGTTCCCTGACTGGGAATCAAACCCCTGGCCGCAGCATTGAGCGCACCAAAGCCTAGCCACTACACCACCAGGGAACCCTCTCTTTTCTGTTCTTACTAAGTGCCTGCAGCATGCCAGGCCACCAGTAATGAAAAGATGTGAGACCCTGCTCCTGCTCTGAAGATGTTCACCATGGGCTGAGCGCGCTTTTGCTTTGGGGCTTTCCATCACTGAGATAACAGGTGTTCACAGCCACTCGCAGTAAAGGTGCACTAACATTAATACACTTAGGACCACAGTGATAGACTTCCCTATTGAGTGTAACCAGCGGAGTTAGACAAGTCTTCCTGTCAGAGCACAGGTCAACAAAAAACGAAATAGACTGCTTATCCCTTGTAACTATCCTTACGAGCTAGAATTTTGATTTTATAAAATTATTGAACTAAAGAAGCAATGATTGGATGCATCTATTTTAGGCCAGTTTGTTTAATTTTTCTATAGGAGTCCAGAAATTCTTCCATGAGGTACATTTTTAGAAATTGAAAAATAAGAGGTCAGTAATAGCTTACGTTAACTTTAGCTGTTTGCTTTTTGTTTCAATTGTTGTAAGTCTTAATCATAGATTAAGAAGAAGTTAAATGTTTCCTCTTCCCTATAACCAATAGTTTTGTTCTAAGGATGTTCATTTTTCAGCAACAACGTTAGAGACACCTTTTGCCATTAATGTATTCTGTTGTGACAACCCATGCCCGTCTGTCCTGCCACATCCATACGTTGAAGAACTAAATGTGGAGTGATCATTCTTAAGGTCCAGTCAGTCCACGCGAGAGATGGGGTTGCACGTCTGAGTGGTCAAGGATCGGGGGAAGGGAGGTCAGCCAGCACTGCCCCCTGTCTAAGGTCGTCTTCTCAGTGCAGCCTAGCTCTATCCAGCTTTCTTCGGCCACAGTCACTGCTTTGCTCTGCTACTCAGGTGATCCTGTTGGACGTGAGGTCTGACAGCAGCTGCGGCCATCATGCTCCCTTGAGCCTCCGGAGCAGTGGGGAGCGCATTGAGCTGTTTCTGTGCATTTGCGAGCACCATAGTGAGGTTGGGGTTAAAATCCTCTGCCGCTTGGACCTCGTTCGTGGAGTTCCTGGCTGACCTTTCCTACTTAGGTTCAAACTAACCCAGAATAAAAATATCTTCGTAATGATTTATCTTTTCAGACTATTCCTAAGTAGGGATACATGTGTTTATTCTGCAGCTTTAAAAGCTGCAGAATAAACATATGTCTTGCAGTTAGACACAAGGCCTTTGCAGTGATTCTCCTGGTTAGGTTATCTCTTCTGTTGTCAGATACTGTATTTCTCTGAAGGACGATCCAGCGAGATGGGTATCTGTTACATTCTGGAAGGTCTAAAAAGGGAAGGGGCTTCCCTAACTTAATTGGCTGCTTATGCCTCCTAAATCTAAATGATTTTATGTGCTTTCAACTTGTCTTTTTTTTTGTATTTTCTTTAAAATCTTTAGCTTATCAGAGACTTGTTTAAGTAATCATCTGAGCAGGTAAATCACCAGATACAGTTAGGCAGGCGTTTTGCCATACACCGACTTTGCACATGGATTTGGTGGCCCGGCTTACAAGTTGCTATTTTCCAAACCTGTTATACATCTTTGTTAATCTTAACTTTGACCTCTCATCTTTTTTTACATTCCCTGGAAAATTAACATGCCAACACAGATTCCAGCTCATGTTGAAAATAAGAACTGGTCAGTTTTGAGTAGAACTTACTTAATGGTTCTTGTATTATATTCAAAAGCAGAAATCAGTTTGGAAGAAATTACACAGATGTGCTAGGAGGTTGGAGTTGGCAACAGGAGTCTATTTAGTTTAAAATACAAAATGGATTTGATTTGCCATACTTCAACATCTGAACCTCATTTTTTCCTGGTTTAGGAAAATGTTCAGCTCTCAGGACTGGTATGCTTTTATAATAACACCACTGCATGTTTATGATGAAATCTGGCATTTGCTGGAATATCAAAACCTTTCCATCATCAGACATTGTTTGACTATTGTCTCCTTGCCAATCACTGTGTAGGACTTGGGATATGGTGATGAGTAAGAAAGAGGAGCTCATAGTCAAATGGGACAGACAGACAGACAGTGTGATGAATGTAACAGTGGAGGTGCTACCAGACACAGTGCTGATGGAGCAGCTCTGCCGATGGGCTTGGGAATGCTCGTCAGAAAGATGCTACGTTTGGAAGAGTAAAAACAAGAAGTGCCTGGGATTTCGTGTGAGATGACATGTCCCCTGCTTCAGATCATTTATGCACCTTCCTCTGCAATGCCGTTGCAGACGTGGACCAAAATCTGATGGATCGCCTCCAGAGAGTGAACAACACCTTATCCAGTCAAATTAGCCGTTTACAGAATATCCGGAACACCATTGAAGAGACCGGAAAGTCGGCAGAACAAGCACGTGCCCGGGTGGAAAGCACAGAGCAGTTGATTGAAATTGCTTCCCGGGAACTTGAGAAAGCAAAGGTGGCAGTTGCCAATGTGGTGAGTGACTCCGGAGCTCGGAGGTGGGGCAGGGGCAGTCCGCGTGGTGATTTGTAGCAAGTCTGTTGCTGTCAGTAGAGCTCTCCTTCAGCTAAATTGACTCCTTGTGTCTTTTAGTCTCTAAACATGGAGTGAGAAAGCCACATTGCTCATCGTAGTCATGAAATGGTTATCAGGAACTGGGTAAAAACCCAGAAGACATCTGGGTCCTTTCTCCAGCTTTGCTCCTTCTGTGGCACTAGACAATTTAAACTTCCTTTATCCTTTCCTGAAAATAGAAACAGCAAGCTATAATCAGGGATGCTGGTATTAAAGATCTCGGAAGTTAAAAAGGGGCGTTCTTTTTGCTAAATGACACGAATAAGAATTTAGTTTTGGTGCTTGCTTTATTAAAATTAAGTAACCCAATCCTTTAAGATTAGGGCTTTGTTTATTTCCTTGTAGTCAGTCACTCAGCCTGAGTCTACGGGGGACCCAAACAACATGACTCTCTTGGCAGAAGAGGCTCGAAGGCTTGCTGAACGGTAATCTCCAGATCCCTGTTTATGGTTAAGTTACAGCTTTCCTTATGGTGTGCTTGTTTTGTCCCATCCTGTACCCACAGACATCTGCCCCATAACCCATGTTTGCAAAGTCTGCGCTCTGTTCTGAAATGCTCTGAGCTCCCTGTCTTCTTTTCTTTCCTTTACTATTAAATTGGAATATTTACGTTGATTAGAACATATGGTTTGAAGGGAAATTACATTTTCACATCTGAAAGAAAACCACAACCTTTTTAGATGTTTAATTTCAAACTTTAAAGTTAATAGAGAAGTAAGACGCTCAGTAGACTTCAGTTATCTTTTTAAAATTCATTTAAATTAATTTTTAACAAAAATGTTTTCAAGTTTCGGTAGAAAACATTTACTAACCCATAGTACATTTGAAAATCAGCCAAAGGTAATAGACCATGTTATTCTTGATTTTTAAAATTAAATGTAAGATTATTTCTTAAGAAAACTTTAAATTGTAGAGACCATCAAGTTAAAAATTTTTTTAAAATAAAATCTCCAGAATGTAGGCTCCATGAGGATAGGTAATTTTGTGTGTATTACTCACTGCTGAAGTCCCAGTGCCTGAAACAATGTCTGTCATATAGTAAGTATTCATTAAATTTGTTGACTGCATTGTAGAACAGCTCGTCAGCCTCGTGGATGTGGGGTGCTTAAGTCAGCCTGCCGTTGGAATTTTAGCTGCCGTGTCTAGAGCGATTATGCTCGTATCGGCATCTTGCTTTAACATGAGCTCTCCTTCTGTTCTTTGTAAATGTGAAGGTGTGAGCTGTGTAATTTAGGTCATAGAACATTCATGGTTTCACTGCTGCATTTTCTGATTAAAAGAAGACAGCTGGAACATTACAGAAAACTCCAAAAAAAAAAAAAATTAGGTCTTGGAGATCAGTTAATTCTGTTGTACTTTCGACATGAATTTTGAAGGAAAGTTCATCATACCAAAAAGAATGGCCACATATTACTGTGTGACAATGTAATATGAAACTTTAGAGCTAAGCCCCCAACCCCACCCCCCCAAAATGTTAGCAGTACCCAGCTAAAATGCATTATTTGGCTGGAGTCCCTGTTGATGTGTTCCTTGCCATTTGGTGTTGAGTTGCTTTTCTTGGCCAGTAATTAGGTTGCATGTGAGAAATCTGAATAGTCAGCACTATTTCAGGACTATGTAGTAACTGAACCAGAGTAGTGATTAAAAAGATTAAGTCTGGGATTTGTGTTTATGAGTAGATAAATGAGTTCTTGCTAGCATACGTGGTTATATATATAAATTACTCTTAAATAATTATAAGTAGATTTTTGAAGAAATATAAACATTTGCTCCAAAAATTTTATACCATTAATTTTCTTGGAAATTCATTTTCTCAGATTACAGAATGCTCTTAGTATTGGTAAACTTAGGTCCACTGACATGATTGCAAAATTCCAAATTTATAAGATGTCCCAATATTTGTAAAGCTTTCCCCATAGTGGAATATGTACATATAGTAAGGTGAGCATTACCTAAATTCTACTTCTTTCCCTATTCGATGGTTGTTTCATGCTTTGTTTTTTCTTACGTGTTACAGCCACAAACAAGAAGCGGATGACATTGTACGAGTGGCGATGACAGCCAATGATACATCGACTGAGGCATATAATCTGCTCTTGAGAACATTGGCAGGAGAAAATCAAACAGCCTTTGAGATTGAAGAGCTTAATAGAAAGTGAGTGTAATTTAAAAGTGGCTTATACCCCTTCAGCTGTCCTTCTGAGTTACACCAGTCCCGTGAAAAATTAAATGCTGACGTGTTCAGGGCACGCATTCACGCAGTAAGATTCCTGTTGTTATCACACTTTGGAAATGGTGCCATAAAAAAGGGCAGGGCATGGCGAGCCACGAGAACTTATTTGATCCAATTGCTGTAACTGCAGAGAGGGATAACGAGACTAGCCATGATACTTAAAATTCTGCATGAATGAACACAGAAGAGGAAAAACTCACAACATAGAGAAAATATCCTTGAGCTACAAATATTTAAAAGGTGTCCAAACTAAGAAAGTTTAAGGTAAGCCATATGTTATAAATAGAAGTGAGATATATACTTAGCTCTGTTGGTATCGAATAATAGCATTTTAATCTAGTGTTTTCTTTGAGGTTTTGGAAATACTGTCACAGGGATTTAAACTAAAACGAGTCTGGTTAATATTAAGATGCCAGGAGCAACTGAAATTTTTTCATTAAATCACATCTTTCATCCCTTAGGTATGAACAAGCAAAGAACATCTCACAGGATCTGGAGAAGCAAGCTGCCCGTGTGCATGAGGAGGCCAAGAGGGCGGGTGATAAAGCTGTGGAGATCTACGCCAGCGTTGCCCAGCTGACACCTGTGGACTCACAAGCCCTGGAGGTACAGGGCTCACAGCCTGTGTGCACGGGGCTTTGGTTGTCAGTGCCATCACTCATGCACAGTGCGTGCCCGCGCATACACACACCACTCCAGTCTCACTAGTTTCTACCCCCGTTCTCCTGCACTGACTCACTGGTCAAGCTGAGTTCTGTCTGAGATATGTTTACAGAACTCACTGCAGCAAAGAATCCTGTGATTATAAACATTAAGTAACAAGGACTAGTGATAGGAGTAGTCACTCCTAACTCTTTAATATAAATCCAAATTCTAATATGTTTGGATTCATTAAAGCGGAGTACAGCAAGACCGTTACTGGTTGAGATTGAGAGAGAAATGAAAGAGGTTGGAGAGAACCCTGTCAGGGTGCTCCGGGGCAGGTGAAATATTTGGGGATTGGTGGTATTTTATTTCATCTGCCCTCTCATCATAAATCCTCATACTAGCTCTGGAAAAATGGTGTGTTTTTTATATTAAACTTAAAACTTATGATAAGTTTCACTCCTTACCTCTGAGGCATTGACTTGCTTTCTGCGATGAAAGTTGAGGTCTCTTCAAACATGCCCAGACTGTGTGATTATGCAATTAGAGTAAAGGCAAAACTAATCTGTGATAATAAAAATGGAAAGGTGGGCGTGGAAACTGACTGGAAAGAGATACAAGCGAGTGTCCTGGGGTGGACACATTCTGCGTCTCATCAAATGTGTTGTTCATTTCACGGTGTGTAAATTATACCTCAGTTTTTAAAATAAGGTCCATAATATTTTGACCTGTGCTGTTAAGGTATCTACTGAGTATTAAGTATTAATAGAGTTCCTAAGCCTACCTTTTCATCAGTTCAATTGTGTCTAAAATGTAGTGATTTTTACATTTTACAGAATGAGGCAAATAAAATAAAGAAGGAAGCTGAGGATCTGGACCGTCTCATTGACCAGAAGTTAAAAGATTATGAGGACCTCCGAGAGGACATGAGCGGGAAGGAACTCGAAGTCAAGAAACTCCTGGAGAAAGGAAAGATCGAACAGCAGGTGGGTTGGATTTACTGGTTGTTTCATTTCTTGAGGCACAATTTGAAATGGTCCACATGTCAGCCATGTCTGTAGCGTTACCACAGGTGTGCAGGGGCGGGCCTCCTGTGGCTGCCCTCCTGCTGGGTGCTGGCAGGTCTCGGGGCAGTGGCCTGGAGGTGCTTGTCTGTCAGGAGGTGGGGGTTTACCTGGAGAGTTCGCCTTCTGATCCGCCGGTGTTTGCAGACTGCCGACCAGCTCCTCGCCCGGGCTGATGCTGCCAAGGCTCTTGCGGAAGAAGCTGCTAAAAAGGGACGCAATACCTTACAGGAAGCCAATGACATTCTCAACAACCTGAAAGGTATGAAGGAGTCAAATAACAGGGCAAATTTGCAGGTTCCTTCCACAAGGCCGAGTTCCCCTTTTTGAAAAGAAAATATTTTGCCATGAACATACACAAAAGGGACAGTAATTCAGCAGCATCTCCTTATTCATGGGGGATACTTGACCAGACCCCCCGGTAGATGCCAGAAAGCGCAGGTAGTACCAAACCCTCTAGATACTATGTTTTTTCCTACACGTACAGACCTGTGATAAAGTGTGATTTGTGAAGTAGGCACAGTAAGAGATTAACAATAAGAACTAATAATAAAGTAGAATGATTACAGCAGTGCACTGTAATACAAGGAATCGAATGTGATCTCTCTCAGAATATCTCACTGTACTGTGCATACATGTGCATACGCTGGGTACAGGCGTGACTCACATCCCAGCTGGGGTGGACTGGGGACGATGCGAGATTTCATCCCTCCCTCCGAATGGTGTGCAATTTAAAAGTTATGAATTGTTTATTTCTGGAATTGCCCATTTAATATTTTTGCACAGTGGTTGACCATGGGGACTGAAACTGCAGAAACTGAAACTACAGGGGTTGGGGGGGGAACTATAGTATAATAAACTCTAAATACCTATCATCCAGATTCTGCAGTTATAATTTTTACTACCTTTACTTCATCCCCCAACACCCACCGTGTGTGTGTGTGTGTGTGTGTGTGTGTACGCGCACGTGTGTGAAAGTATAGAAGAGTTTACTTTTTTTTTTTTTTTGGTATGTGGGTGGTTCCCTGGCTGGGAATCGAACCCAGGCCACAGTGTTGATAGCACCAGTGCCGAAGCCTTAAGCCACTGCACCACCAGGGAACTCCTAGAATAGCTTAAACAGTTTACTAGCAACAGAAAATGCACTCCAAGCAGTGGAGCTCACCCAAGAGAGGGAAGCAGCCCCACCTTACATTTTTAATGAAGCATTTCAGAAAAAATCACAGAGGTCATGTCATCTTACCACTGCATACCTTCGTATGAAAATAAAAGATAAAAAAAAGGACATTTTCTTATGTTAGGATAACTTATATAACCCAAATATTCGTACTTAGCTGACTTACATTGGTAAATGGAATTTATCTTTAATTTTCTCTGCCAGTTGCATCTGGGCTCAGGGCTCACCTTGGATAAAATAACAGGTTGTATAAGTATGGAAGCTTGATGGGACAGTGGTTGAATGTAGGGTTCTGCTGTCAGTGAGATTGGGTTTGAATCCCCAGGAATCCTCCTCTTGCTGTGAATCTTTGGGGAAATTATCTACCTCTCTGATCCTCAGTTTTATCACATAGAAAATGATACAGTGCCTGCATCACAGACACATAAAGCTCCTAACTGAGCACCTAACACACAGTAAGCACTAAGGAAACTCTGCACCTTTTAATACTGGTTCAGGTGGTAGTGGTGGCATACACAGCACCCTGTGTGAAAAGAAATTTTTCAAGTGAGAATTTGCTTTTCAGAAACATGTTTGTGCCCATGAATGTCCCATGTAGAGCTCTGTGCTTCGTTCTGAGATTTCAGTCAGGGCTGTTTTTCATTTTTGTCCCCTGACTGTCATTGTTCATAAAATCCAGTTGCAGCTCCCTGAAAGGTTCCCTTTGGGCTGGTTGAGCGTGGAGTTCAAATGCATCCCTCGAACTTGTGTTTTAGACTTTGATCGGCGCGTGAACGACAACAAGACCGCTGCGGAGGAGGCGCTGAGGAGAATTCCCGCCATCAACCAGACCATAATGGAAGCCAACGAAAAGACGAGGGAAGCACAGCTGGCCCTGGGCAACGCTGCCGCAGACGCCACCGAGGCCAAGAACAGGGCGCACGAGGCGGAGAGGATCGCCAGCGCCGTCCGGCAGGTGCGCGCCTTCCTTTGCTCACACATCTCTCCACTCATTTCCCACTCTCTTTCCTGACGCCCCAAAGCCTGTGCAGATGTTTTCCTCAATTCCAGTACAGTTATCTTAAACCCTGCTTGTCCTTTATTGTTTTCCTGGGCATCAGAGTACCTAAGCACGTTGGGGACAGAGCCTCGTTGGAAGGGTCCTTGCCTCTCAAATTTCTGCTGTGTCTCAGCGGCAGGGTCTGAGTGGTGAGGAAGTGGACAGCTTCAGGGACCCATAGAGTCCCCTGCTACAAAACGTGAAGCTTTTCCTAAATAAACACAGTTCTTTGCCCCTGGACAGTGGACATTTTTTTTCCAGTCTTGTAGAGAGTGCCGACCAAGCCAGTGCCCCCTTTGGGCCGCTCATTCGAGCACATTGCCGTATCTGAGCCCCGCCAAGTGACGAGTTCTGGAGCTGCCACCACTGTGTTCTTTCTCTTCCTGGCAAAGGGGTTTCTTAAGGTGGCTTCCTTCTCCTTAAAGGTCAACCTATTTGCTTTATCGAAAGGAGAGATTGGAGCTGATTC
Source organism: Lyroderma lyra (assembly GCA_004026885.1). NCBI lineage: Eukaryota > Metazoa > Chordata > Mammalia > Chiroptera > Megadermatidae > Lyroderma > Lyroderma lyra. Next base: position 14,044 of record PVJL010005459.1, on the reverse strand, counting down.
TAAAATGATGTATTTGAAGATTACACACGTTTTTTGGGGTGTTTTTGTTTTTTTTTTTTAGTTTCTTTAAAACAGTAAGTTTTGGGTTAACTTTATCGTATAAAATACTCACCTTTCAGGATTATGGTCTTTCACAGGATTATGGTCATCATCACATTATGATGAACTGCCAAGTAGAACAAGGCCAGCTTTAAATTTAAAATTTAGCCAAGGGAAAGCGTCTGACCAATGTGAGATGGAAAGTGTACACCCGTTAAGTGTTTCGCATTGGCTAGCTGTGTGACCCCCACTAAAAATGACAGTGATAGAACAGGGAGTGTTAAGGACTCAATGAGAGGACACAAAACTAAATGATAACACTTATACTTGCAGTATAAGTCACGGGCCCATGCTTCCTGGACCGTGGCTCTGAGCCGTTGTACAGGTAAAGGAGTGGGAGCATACTTGAGACAAAGGGAAAGCTTTGTATACTTTCTGCTAGCCAGTGTTTATTTTGTGCCTAGAATGCTACCAGCACCAAGGCAGAAGCTGAGAGGACTTTTGCCGAAGTTACAGACCTGGATGGCGAGGTGAACGGTATGTTGAAGCAGCTGCAGGAAGCAGAAAAGGAGCTGAAGAGGAAGCAGGACGACGCCGACCAGGACATGATGATGGCGGGGATGGTAAGCGGGTTCGGCCTAGTCACTCGTGGGCAGAAGGGGAAGAGTCTCTTTCACCTGGACTTCGGGTTCTCGTTTTCTGGTCAAGAATTGGGTTAGTAACTGACCTTAAAAGACAAAGAACTCGGATTTTCTGCCAGGTTGTTGCACAGTTGTCCTGTGTGAGAGGACAACTTACAGATGCAAAATGATGTTTTGCACATTTCAGGTTTTAGGATCTTTAAAAGGATGCATTCATATTCTTGAGTGGGTAATTGAGAGGCGGTATAAAATGAAAAAGGAACACCAAGGGATCCAATGAAAAGTTGATTTTTTTTCCCCTACTCTCATTCTCCCAGCAATTTGCTCCCGAGAGGCAAAGACCAATTTCTTGTGTAAAAGGACATTTTTGAAGCTGACAAAACATACCAGGCTCAGAGCCAATTTAGTTTTTCACCTTTTGTGGTGATGTGTGTACGTAATGCCATGTGTCACAAAACTGACTTGTGAATGCATGGAAGAACGAGGGCCCATTTTCTTTTCTGTTTTATGCTGTATTTTGGTTTTGGGACTTTAGTGGAGTCCCAATGGAAATGCTCCTTATTAGTCCATCTGATTACAGTCCCAGTAATGATAGACACGAACCTGTTTAGTTGTGCACTTTCAATGCAAGGAAGGGACCCTTCTTCCATTCCTGCTGGAAATAAAACAAAACAGCCCTTCGCTGTAGGTCGTTTTCACCCTGGGCTAGAAAGGAGAAGCACGAAGCCAATTAACGTAGGAGAGGGAGAGTGGGGAATTGATGCCAGGGAGCATCCCTGTGCAGACACCCTATTTTATTTTATTTTATTTGTTTTTTGTTTTGGATTGTTCTCATTTGTGGTGCCAAGTTATAACTCAAGTAGAAATCCCTGCTATCATAGTAAAATTGTGTATATCTGAGTTTCATCTGTGATCTGGCTGTGGAAAGAGAGAAAAGAATACGGGCTTTGGGAGCTCCGAAAACAGGGACGCTGTTCAAAGGGTGGAAAGAAGGTGCATATTTTTGTTCCTTTTGGTAAGATTACTTCTAAGAAGCACGAGGCACTGCCACCTACGCCATCGCATTTGTATTTACGTCAGTCCTGAGAGGCCAGCGTCGTGTGAGCGTGTAAGACGTTTTCTTTAACCAGAAGAGCGCAGGCCCAGGATTGTCACTGGGAGCGGGGGGGCAGCAGGTCAGATGCATGAGTGTCACTTGTTGGCAGGTCCCGCATGAGTTCTTACCCCCGTCCTAGTGCACATGCAGCCAAGCCTGTGAAGGCTCAGTGGGGACAGCTGTGATTTGAACGGACATTAATCATCTATTTTGGGAAGCGTTTTCATCCTTGCTTTTTATATATTCTTTTAAATTTTCACATTGTTTCTATCCAAAAGTTTTACACTGTCTTGATCCAAAAACTAGGAAACACAGTTATGGAGTAGGGAGCTCAGAGCCACTCGTGTGTATCCTGACTAGATTTTTGTGTGTGAGAGCATCTGTTCTCTGACATTTAGACACTTCCTCTGCCATCGTTGTTTCCTGTGACTCATGCACAAGTGTATTTATTCAGGTTTCATGGAATTTTCCCAAATATATTTACTTTTGGTTGATTATTAGATATAAATAGCCAGTGTATTAATCAGAGTGTGTGAGTGTGTGTGTGTAAGAGTATATGTGTGTGTGTGTTAGAGAGTGTGTGTGTGTGTGTGTGAGTGTGTGTGTATGTTTGTATGTGTGTGAGTGTGTGTAGTTGCAGGTCAGGGAGAGGGAGTATAGAAGCACGTCACTTGATTATAAAAGTTTTCTGAGAATAGGGCATTTCTAATAATCAGTTCCCTAAGAATGTCCTAAAGGGTGTTTTTGATCTAAAAAGTAGTTTTTATGCTTTCTTTAAAAATAACTTGTTTTTGCTTAATGGATTTTATAACAACTCTACCTTCATGTTTTCCTGAGTGAGAAAGTGTGAAAAGGAGATAATACTGATCTTTGAAATACAAATACAGTCAGTGTAGGCACACGGGCTGCTGATTCATGACTGTCATATGAATTAAAAATAGTAACATCCTCAACAGGAAGATATGACCCTCCCCCCCCCCCAAATAAAAAAGAAAGCTTACACTGAGAGATGATGGTTTTGTGAGCTCGGGAGGAGAAAGCATATGTCGATCAGGTTGGTTGGCTCACTGGGGAAGAGAACAGTTCAAGAAGATGAAAACATGCCGTCAGGACTGTTTGTATCATTGATCCTTTTCCCCCGTACAGGCTTCCCAAGCTGCTCAGGAAGCAGAGATCAATGCCAGAAAGGCCAAGAACTCTGTCACCAGCCTCCTCGGCCTTGTCAATGACCTCTTGGAGCAGCTGGGTGAGTCACCATAGAGCCATGTTAAGCAACCTCTGAATGCTTTGTACAGTTTTGGGGTTCTGATACAGTTGACTCAAAAGCAGATATTGTATATAGTGTGAATACGGTGTGAACGTAGTCATGACTTCAGGTTGTATTAATTCAGCAGGTACTGACTAGGCATCTGACTTAAGTATCGAAATTGGACCATGGTCCGAGGACTTAACGTTTTGAGGATGTACTGGCAGTTCAGGTGGCTCATTTATGGTCGAGGTTTATGATATGATTGAACAGTGATTATTCTTGGTTCATCCCACTGGCACAGTCTCCAAAGTGAAGGATTTCAGGGCTAGGATAAGAGAACACTTTGAGCGGGTCATGACTGCTCTGCCTAGAGTCTCTTCATTGGCTAATTTAAAGGATAATCTGAGGAGAGGACAGTTTTTATGCCCACAGAGAGAAAAGCCTTGAATTTTTCAAGGAAATGTAAGTATATTGATGTGCTCTTTAATCGGAGTGGTAGGGAGCAGGCTTCTTCATTATGAGACAGCTGGGCCTTTGTCCCCAGCCTCCATTACAGAGTGCTAGCCCTCCAGCCAGTACAGCTTTGCAGCAGGTCATTCATTGTATTTTAATTTTCTAGCCTTGAAAGTTTGGCCACTGTTTCATTTTATGGGGTTTTTTTGGTAAGTGGGGGGCTGTATTTTTTTCATCTGTCTCAAATGTGAAGAATCATAAGTTAGGTGCCAATAGATGGATTTTTAAATGAAAGCAAACATTTAGTGGTAGAAAGAGCTGGATTTTAAAGTTCATCAGACTTGGGTTGGAATCTTTGCTTTGCTGCCTATACACTGTGCAAACTTGGGCACATTGCTTCCCATATGAGAATCCCTAGTGTGCAGTGGTCTTGTGGAATTTAACCAAGTGCAATATGCCCCAAGTGCTGATGGTTGCAAGCTGCCTGCTTTCATTTATTAGGCAAGCAATTCCTTTTGAAAGAACCTCTTTCTTGCTAATTTTGAAAGTGAAGCTTTGCTAAAATGATTCAGCATTTCAACCCTGGCCATTTTCCACAGGAGGGCTCCTGATCACGGGTGACTCCTGGGATCAGCGTCTGACTCCCAGGACCAGCCCTTGTCATCTGGGGTCTAAGCACTGAAGGCTTAGGGTTCCAGTTCCAAGATGTTAGTGTACATTAGATGGCACTAAAATGACACATAGATTTTACATATAAATATGAAAAAGCTATGAAGTGTTCCCAGGTGATATTCCAGTCTACAAGTGAGGCTTAAGGTCTAGAGAACGTGGTCGTTGTGTGTTTAGAAAATATTTCACAAAACCAGTTTCTCAGAAAACAAAACAAAGCAAAACAATCCGTCTAGCCCAATATTTATCGTATGCCCCCCCCCTGCCCATTCCTGCTGGGTTAGGTCACCTCTGACCCTTGGTTTGTACCCTTTATGTCCTGGTGCTACGTGAATAGCCCGCAGGTCACGTTTGCAGGCCGCCTTTGCCCAGTGGCAGCTGCTGGGTTTTGTTTATAAAACAGATGGGGGAGGTGCTCGTGTAGTGAAGTTACAGTTCTTACTGAATGTGTCTGTCCTTTCGGGCTCCACAGGACAGCTGGACACAGTGGACCTGAACAAGCTAAATGAGATTGAAGGCACTCTGAACAAAGCCAAAGATGAGATGAAAGTCAGTGACCTGGACAGGAAGGTGTCTGACCTGGAGAACGAAGCCAGGAAACAAGAGGCAGCCATCCTGGACTACAACAGAGACATCGAGGAGATCCTGAAGGACATCCGCAACCTGGAAGACATAAAGAAGACCTTACCGTCCGGCTGCTTCAACACCCCGTCCATCGAGAAGCCCTAGTGTCTCCTGCTGGGGCTGGAAGGCAGCACGCCCCGACGGGGCGCCACCGGGAGGCCATCGCGTGCCTTAACACAAAGCTGACATTTCTCAGACCCCCACTTCTCTGCTGCTCTCCACCACTGTCCTTTTGAACCAGGAAAAGTCACAAAGTTAAAAGAGAAGCAAATTAAACATCGTGACTCGGGAACAAAGGGTTTTATCTAGTAAAGTCTCTCTTCCCCTTACGGAGCTCCCTGACCCACTCTTCCCCTTCTGAGTTGCATAAGGACGTGCCTCCTACGTTACTGTACGGTGGCAGTGGCGTAAGCGCTCCATGGGAACCCTTGTGTGCCGGGGCTCAGCAAGTCCCTGCCCCCCCCTCCCCAACTTTCTCGTTGATACCAACAGAACCTCCTCAGTCTCAGTACTCTTATTTCGATGAAGGAAAAGTTTGGCTGCTCATAGTAGCATTGTGATGGCCAGTATTTCCCGGCTATAGATAAAGAAAATGCATCCACACCTCCTGCCCCTCCTTCTTTTAAGCAAAAGGAACTAAACAGCCTGTGCCAAAGGTATTGATCCTTTAGAATGTGGAGAGCCATCACCAGTTTTAGCTATTGTGAGTCTAAGACACTGAGCCATCCACGGGTAAGGATGCAATTATTTCTGGCAGTCTCTGGGAGAATTGGGACTGCGGAAGTAGGCTGAACATTTTCTCAGATGTTAAAAATTGACTAGGAAGATAAACATTTTTCAGATCTTTGGGCAGCTGATAATTTAAATCTAGATGGGCAACTTGTACTGGCCAACAGACATCTTTTGATATTCTTATAAATGAAATTTATACAGAAGAAATAGGAATATGATAACCACTCAAGTTTGTTGGGGTTGTTTTTATTTTCCCCAAAATCTAATTCTTAGAGCTTTTTTAGTTCGTTAGTATGGGAACTAGCGTTGTGATCTGGCAGAGAACAGTTGGTCCCTAAGATCTCGACACACAAAACAAAAGAAAAAACAAGCCCCCTTGTCCTAGTCTTTTCTAGCAAAGGGATACAATGTAGGTGCAACTGGTGTTGTCAGGATCCCATGTCTCCATTTTTCTTCCACTGGGGAGAGATGAAACCTTTGACCCTTAGCCTCAGATTTCCTCTGACGTTCCCACCTTCTAGAATCCCCCAAAACACATGGTTTGCCGAATCCTGGTAGCAAATACTTGCCCTCAGTCCTTCACACAGCTGCCAACACCATTCTAGTTCCTGCACTTTGGGATTTAAACCCACTCTAACCCTTCCCTCTCGGTGCAGAGGGAAGACCCTTAAGTGGTGTTTCCTCATGGGCTTCTCAACGGTCTGATCCTCAGCCCTGTGGTTTTCTTTTAAGATCACAGTGTGACGACTCCCTGCCACACGACCCGCCCTCCTCCCAGCCCGCCTGTGAGATTCATATATAGCCTTTAACACTATGCAACTTTGTACTTTGCGTAGCGGGGGAAAGAAACTATTATCTGACACACTGGTGCTATTAATTATTTCAAATTTATATTTTTGTGTGAATGTGTGTTTTTTTGTTGTTGTTCATTTGTTTATCATGATTATAAGAGTAAGGAATTTATGTAAATATACTACCTGGTCCTATTTCTAGACTGGCACTGCCTATTCCCTCCTACACTCTGTTTTTCCTTGCTGTCAATCTGTCTGTGTACCTCCTCCCCTTCCGTGGACGGTTCTTGGATTGTATCTGTCCCCCGTGGCTCTCTGCCTTGTGTTTGCAGCATGCACATTCTCCAACATTAGTGTCAGCCTGCTGCCCTCCACACCCAGCCGGTGTACAGAGGTACCTCAAACCCTCCGCTGCAGTCCTCGCGATCCTAAACGATAGCACGGTGTGGGCCAGAGTAGGGATGCCAGGTTGGCAGGACGTGGTGGAATGAGGAAGTCTGGCCAGGAAGGAGCTAGAAATACCCTTTCTGCAATGGTTTGAGCCGGACGGGTCAGTTTTATTGTATAAGAGATTGCATTAACTCCCGAGCGCCCGCAGCATCAGGGCTCGTGCCATGTAGTGTTCCCCCTCGGGCTCCGCTTACACACACCGGAGTTGACTGTGGGTGTTCGAACTCGGCTCGCTCACCCCTAAACCTTCACTCTGTTGCTTCTCTCAGGCCTCTTCCACTATCCCAGCAGGAATGGCTCTTTCTTGCCAAGTTTTCACATTAGTGTTTCCTAGCTAGTTCCTCTTGTCAAGTGGCCACATCCTAACAGAGGTCATTTGGCCAAGGTTGCAGGACAAGGACTGAAGACAGACTGCTGAGGTAGTTGTCCACCTAGACTGAGGCTCAGGCTCATCCCAGGTCTCAGGCCATGGTGAAAATTTCTGGGTTTGTTTTTTTTTGTTTTGTTTTGGTTTTTTTGGCTTTTCTCCTACATCTGTGTGGGATATTTTTAAACAGAATTTTATTTTTAAAATAAACCTTCTTTAAAAGACAATACCTTAATTACACTCCTGCAGTATAGCCATTACTTTCCTGTACAGTTGCAAGTTATCTGTATTTTACGTGATAAGATGGGCAGGGTGGCTGCCACCAAACACTGGGTGTTACAGGACACACGGACAGCTGTTCCCCAGAAGTTTTCCTTTTAATTCCAGCTGTGGCCCTTTGACACGTGCCTTCACTATAGCTGTTTGCCTTAATCTCTACAGTTTTGCTCTCCAGGGTGGTGACTAAAACACAACACTTGGCCTTTTTTTTTTTTTATGTTAAAAAAAAACAACAGTATTTTATTTATAATAAAATCTGAATATTTGTAACCCTTTATATTTGGTGTGGCTTCAGTGTGGTACTGGGGACATAAAAGATGTTTTAAAAGGCATGACGAAGGTGAAGCCAATCATGTCCCATTTAGGTTATGTATTTTCTTGTGCGTGCACGCATGTGTGTGTGTGTGTGTGTGTGTGTGTGTGATGTTTCTTTTACCCTTTTCAGGTTGGGATACTTTGATAAAGTCCAGAGGTTGGCAAGCTATTTCTGTAAAGAGCTAGACAGCAAATACTTTAGGTTCGCAGGCCATCCCTTCTCTGTTAGAGCTGCTCCACTGTTGTAGGTGGTAGGCAGCCATGGACACAATGTGAACATGAGTGTCCCTGGGTCCCAGGAAAACTATTCACAGACACAGGCTGTGGGCCTGCAGGCTGTGGTTTACTGGACCCCCTGGTGTACCGGATTAATGACTAAAAATTATGTGGCCTTCCTAAGTTAGCAGCTGTTTGCAAAAAGTTGTCATCCCACCTTTTAAATATGCACATGTCTTCAGCTCAAGGCAGTTGCTTCCAGTGGTGAAGAACACTCTCAAAGACATGATGAAATAACAAAGAAAAGGTGAGTGAGTATCATGCTTGAGCAGCAGGCCAGAGGTAGCTCACCGCACCTCCTCCCATCTGGAGGGTGGACCCGGCGGGAGTAACCCAGAGGCCAAGGGAGCAGTGTTGGGAAGAGCATCCTAGCATCAGGTGGGCTTCAGTTCACTCCTCAGTGTTCTGTTTACAGCCCTGTGTCCTTGTGGGTGATGTGCCACCTTCCTTTGATGTCATTGCAACTCTATAGCCTTCACAGAAAGCCCCGAGCTCTTCAGAGAGAACTTGAAAGGACCCTGCACCTATCTCCTTTGTAGTTACTGTGTCAGTGTGATGAGTGGGGTTTTAAAAACTTGCCCCTATTTATTTCAGGGTCCACAGCACCTCAAAATTGGTACCAGCATCATGTGGTTTCAAAACACTCCCAAAGGCTTCTTCCTTAAATAAGCATTCTAGCCCCTAATAAATCTGAATTCACCAACTCCATCCCATTAAGCTGAAAATGGAATGCCTGAAGAAGACTCCTGGGACAGAGGAGAGTCATGGGGTAGAAATGCAGGGGACACCTTCTTCCTGAAGTGAGGAAAGACCCAGCCCAAGGAAAGATCAAATGTCTCCGGACCCATAAGGAGACCACTGTGAATGGTAGGCGATTTTCCCTGTTCCACTAAGGTTTAAACCAAGTGAGTATGGATAGTTGGAATGAAAAATGAACTGTCAAGTCAGTGATCTGTCTCTGAGGCTCCCCTGGTTCAAGAAACACCAACTACAGTGCCTCCCATTTGTACTGTCTTCCAGAATGATTATACCTGCTCTAGACGAATGAATGAAATTCCAAGTAGAAATCAAATGCATGCTTAAGAAAGGGAAATATTTAGCACAAGTCCAAAGAAAAGCTAAAAAGTCCCCAATTTGCAATTCAAATGTGAGGAAGTTCAACATTCCCAATAAAACCTCCATGTCTTTGCTTTAATTCTCTCTGCCTAGAGTGTCCTCTCTTTCCCCTTCCCAGTACAGGAAGTTCCGAAAAGGGAGCGGAAAGAAAGGACATTCTAGGTGTCAAGCTCTCACCTCTGTTGAAAGTGGCTGGTCCTTCCTTGTGTCCACCACCACTCCCAGGCCTGTACCATCTTCTAGCACTGCCCTCGCATAGTGTTTTTGGCTCAGGGGCCTCTCACTCACCTCTACCCCACCCCCCACTTCCCTCCCACTCACCAAGTCCCTGGTCTGTGTTATTCTCTTATTCGGACCCCGTCCTCAGGGCTAGGAGGCATCGTGGGCACTCGGGTTGTCTAATGGTGTGAAGGCAATCAGCGTTTGTGCGGCTCCCTCCGCACTCCCGCCGCAGCGGGGGCTTGCGGGAAGCTAGGCAGAACCGCCGTCTTCCCCCGACGGGCACCGCACACACCGCGCACACAGCTGTGCAGCCCGCGGTTGGGTCGGTCGGGTCTGCACGGCCTGCGCCTCCGCCTCCCCACCTCACTCCCTAGTCCGTCCCAGCGCCGTGCACGTGTGTCTGCGAGCTTTTCCCACAGCCCCTGCTGTACGTGTCTCTGGCTCCTGGCCCCAGGGTTCACATGTACGCTTTTTTTTTTTTTTTTTTTTTTTTTTTTTTTTTTGCTTTTTGGTATGTGGGTAGCTCCCTGACTGGGAATCGAACCCAGGCCGCAGCACTGACAGCGCCAGCGCCAAAGCCTTAAGCCACTACACCAGCAGGGAACTCCCTAACGCCTCTTTCTCTCTGGCTCCTGGGAAGGGTCACGGTAATTTCAAGCAGGTTAGGTGCTATTTTATCCAGTGTGTTTATGCACCTTAGAAAGCCTGGGATAGAGGCCTAGAGGTATGGCTTGTGACTAATTCAGAACAGTGTGTATTTATTGCTATAAAACGTTGAGCATCAGGCTGTGATCAAGAGTGTAACCCTTGGTGACAGCACTGTTGCCACGATAATGTGAGTCAATTTCAGTGATTTTTTTCTGTGAAACGTGCCGAGTCATACGTTTGAAGACCACCCTTCCGTCCTCCCACAATCCTTTAGCACCACAACTCGTCACAAAACGTCGTACTTGAACTTAAGACTGATGCTCATGGGGCCCATCCCCGGGCGTCTGCCCTTACACTGAGGTCCTTTGTCAATGAAGTCACTAAACGCGATCCCCAAATTTTGTGCTGTGGCAACTGGTGTCAAGAATTGCTAGCGCAATTCCTTTCTGAACATTCGGGGCCTGGCTTCCAGGACGTAAGACCTTAATTTTCCCTACTCCTCTCTGGTCACTGACCCCCGCCATCTCTTCCACGGTCGCTGCTTTCCTCCCGAGCATGGTTTCTAAGTCGAGGTTCGTGCAGCGTAAGCACAAGCCCAGCCATGAGCAGAACCGTCTGGGGAGGCGGTGCCGTCCCGCCGTGGATTACACCTTCCCAGGCTGCTGAGCCAGCGTCCAGGTGAAGGCCCCGCAGAAACAGCTGTGATTTCGGTGATTACACGTTGAGCGCGGTCAGAGAAGTTTGTGTCCCAACCTGCCAGGCCCTCTCGGCTCAGACGGCGTGTTCTCCACGCTGTCTCGGGCGGGACGACACACAGGCCGAGACCCAGCCGCAGAGAGGCGTGTTGGCCATGTGGGTTGCAGGGGGGCTGCCCTCTTTAATTAAGTTTCTGAGGACGCGGGGAGGCCCAGCTCTACAAAGATAGCCAGCACAGTGTGCCGTGTCTGAAAGGGCACCTTGACAATCATTTTGCTCATGTGCCCCTTTGATTAGGGTTTCCATTTGGCCAATGAGGAAACGCGGCCCATCCCCCTAACTGCTGTTCTACGGTGGCGTGTTACCGGACTCACTCTTGTGATTTTGATCCATTTTCCTTTTAAGAACCTCTATTACATACATGTATTTTATTACTCATATAGGCTTCCTCAAATCTCTCCCTGTTTTTTGTTTGTTTTTTTGTTTGGAGAGATCAAGGCAGGATTTAAATATATTAGTAACTTGTCCAATATTAGGGAAGCAGGTGGTGGCAGAATTATGACTTGGAACTGGATGGTCCTCAGGCAGCCTGGGCCACATGCGCCACCAGCTCACCCCTCCTCACTTCTCCCTCCCTCTCTGTTCCCTGGGTACAGTTCAGGGATAAGCAGCATGAAGCTGGTTCACCTATCCGTATCTCCACCAGCTTCCTCAATGAAACTACAGTCTTTCGCCTGCTTTTAAACACCATCCTTTTTTTTTTTTAATTTATTTTTATTGTTAGACTTATTGGGGTGACATCTATTAGCAAGGATGACATAGGTTTCAGGCATACAATTCCACAGTGCATTGTCAGCTTGTATAATAAGTTCACCACCTGATGTGACTTCTCTTTCCATCACCATAAAACACCATCCTTTTAAAGATGCCACGTTTAAGTAATTCTGAATTTTAAAACAGAAAATGCGATTACCCAACATTAATACCCAAGCTATGGGGCAATAGGAGTGTGAATTCTGAAATCATTGATTTTACTTTCATAAGTCACACAAGACTCTGCAGTGTATAACATAATCCACAGTTAATTGCAAACAATGTCATTAAACAACTTGCTAAAATGTCCTTTTCAAAAGAGATTTTTAAAGAGCCATCAGAACAAACATGTCAGTTCATATTAATAGGCCACAATTTGAGTATTTATTAGAAATAGATTTACTTATTACAAAAGTTACATTAATTTTTGTTATTATTACATAATTTTACACTGGCAGAAAAATGACAAGAATAATACAAAATATTCTTTGATACTCTTTACCCAGATTCCCTAAGTGTTAATATTTTACTATATTTGCTTTTTTGCTCCTCTCACTCTTGCACTCATGAGGGGTGTGGTGGGGGGAGAAAGAGAACTGTTCTAAATTGCCGACATGTTGCCCCAGTACCTATAAATACATCAATATGTATTTCCCAAAGACAGGGAACTTTCTTATATTACTATAGCACAATTGTCCAAACCAGGAAATCACCATTGATACAATACTAGTGTTTAGAGTCATTATTCAGATTGCACCATTTGCAGTAGGCAGAATGGTGGTCCCACAGAGATCTCCATGAGCCAGTGAATGTGTTAGATTACACAGCAAAGGGGAATTAAAGTTCCTCACGTGAATCAACTGATCTGAAAACAGAGATTGCCTTGCATTATCAGGGAGGGCCCATGGAATCATGAGGATTCTTGTATTTGGAAGAGGGAGGCAGAAAAGAAGGGCCTTCTGTTAACAAATGTACATGATCACAAATGCAGAAGTAAGTACAGAGCTGCAAAGGGGCCCGTGAGCTCCATCCCCTCCACACGGGAAATCTAACGGCAGTGCAGCGACTCCTTTATTTTAAGCCGGGGAAGGCAGAGCAGTTGCTTCCTTTCTGTCACCGTGTCGTGGGGCGTGAGCATGACTGTACTTCCGTTCCAGGGCAGACGGCTCAGGGCCGCCGTCTGGCCGGGAGAACCTGTTTGCTGTGCTCACCGCATGACAGCAGTGGGTGCGGCTGCGAGGGGAGTGCCCGGCCTCCAGCAGGTGCCCAGCGGCTGCAGAATCAGCCCCTGCCGGAAGAAAGTGCCCCCTCCAGGTGTGCACTCTCTGGGACAGCCAGGAACAGCTTGACTGAGCACAGCCTTAGCTGTCTGCTGCTCGAAACTGTTTAAATCTCATAAACGGAGGAGGCAAAACTCACTTCTTCAAACAGAGCCTGGTCCACCTCTGTCCTCAGGAAACTGCAGGCCAGAGGCGATCCTGGCGTCGCTGGGAGCTGCGTTCCATCTCCAGCCTGCTCCAAGCTTGCACTGTACTTAGACCATAAACTCTGTACAAGGAGGGCACAGAAGCTGACATTTCAGACAGGATCTGCTGCTCGGTTTGTTTTTATTAAAACAAAGCAGCAGCAATGAACAGAAACAGGGCTGTTTCGATGAGTTAAAGGATCTGAACTCTTAAACTTACCCTTCTGAGTCTATTTTTCCAAAGGCCATGAGATGGCAGAGGATAATAATCGTGTCTCTTATTTAGGGAGCTCCTTTCCCTGGGGATCCCAGAGTACCCTGTGTGGACATTTGGTCTCTGAAAGTGGCACTGTGCAGAATGTTCTTGTCAGAAAACACTGAGCGAGGCTTTGGTGTAGAACTAGAACACCCCAGTTAGTTCCCTTTTATCAAAAGAAAGTGATTTTTTTATAGTTATTGATCTAGTAATAAAATAGAACCAATGCATGCCTGCCTGGCATGCCGAGAGTCTATTCTGTGAATTTCTGAAATAACCCAGAAAAGGAGCCTCTCACCTGTGACTGAGTAACACAAATTCATCTAGGCCTATGCCCACGTCTGCAATAGGGTTTTGCTCATATGTACACCATTCTAGTGAGCAAGTTTTTAGCAAGTTTTCCTGCTGACTCTTGAAATAAGGAACTTTGATGAGTTGTCATCCTGTAACTGTGTACTGAGAACCGTTGTGCAGCCCTGACCTCTGTGATGGAGGTATAGCAGTGCCCACAGCAGGCAAGAACACCCTGCCCTGTTGGAACTTACATTCTAGTGGGGGAAGCACAAGCAACAAAAGATGGATGAGATATTTAAGTGTGAGCTAACCAGGTAGCGATTACTATGACCCAGGTGTTGTTCTAAGGACTTTATAAATATTAAGCCCACGACCTGATTGGGTAAGTCCTATTGTTATCCCCATTTTATACGTGAGGAAAATGAAGAATAGAGAGCTTTTACCTCTATTCTTGAACTCAACCCAAGCAAACTGACTCCAGCTCCTATGTATATGCCAATCACTATGTCACACTGCCTGTGACGGCACACCAATGTCTGTTATGGTAGAAAGT